>PVIU01003576.1:0-5000 GCA_004026605.1 Ondatra zibethicus | reverse complement strand
CCCCATTTTTAAATTGGATTACTTGATAATTTGCTGTCTAGTTTCTTGTGTTATTTATATATTTTGGAGATCAGTCCTCTGATGTGGGGTTGGTGAAGATCTTTTTCCATTCTTTAGGCTGCCATTTTTGTCTTATTGACTGTGTCCTTTGTCTTACATAAGCTTTTCAGTTTCAGGAGGTCCCATTTATTTATTGTTGCTCTCAGTGTCTGTGCTACTGGTGTGATCTCCTGTGCCCATGCCTCTAAGGCTACTTTCCACTTTCTCTTCTATCAGGTTTAGTGTGACTGGATTTATATTGAAGTCTTTGATCCACTTGGACTTGAGTTTTGTGCATGGGGATAGATATGGATCTATTTGCATTCTTCTACATGTTGACATCCAGTTCTGTCAGCACCATTTGTTGAAGATGCTTTATTTTTTCCATTGTATAATTTCAGCTTCTCTGTCAAAAATCAGGTGTTCATAGGTGTGTGGGTTAATATCATGGTCTTTGATTTGATTCCATTGGTCCACGTGTCTGTTTTTATGCCAATACCAAGCTGTTTTCATTACTGTAGTTCTATAATAGAGTTTGAAGTCAGGGATGGTAATGCCTCTGGAAGTTCTTTTATTGTACAGGATTGTTTTGGCTCTCCTGGGTTTTTTGTTTTTCCACATGAAGTTGAGCATTGTTCTTTGGAGGTCTGTGAAGAACTGTGTTGGGATTTTGATGGGGAGTGCACTGAATCTGTAGATTGTTTTTGGTAAGATTGTCATTTTTATTATGTTAATCCTACCAACCCACGAGTATGGAAGATCTTTCCATTTTCTGATATCTTCTTCAATTTCTTTCTTCAATAACTTAAAGTTCTTTTCGTAAAGGTCTTTCACTTCTATGGTTAGTGCTACCCCAAGTTATTTTAATGTTGTTTGAGCTATTGTAAAGGGTGATGTTTCTCTGATTTCTTTTTTGGCCTGTTTATCATTTGTATATAGGAGGGCTACTGGTGATTTTTAGTTGAACTTGTATCCTGCCACATTTCTGAAGGTGTTTATCAGCTGTAGAAATTCTTTTTTTAAAGATTTATTTATTTATTAAGTATACAGTGGTCTGCCTACATGCATGCCTGCAGGCCAGAAGAGGGCACCAGATCTCATTACAGGTGGTTGTGAACCACCATGTGGTTGCTGGGAATTGAACTCACGACCTTTGGAAGAGCAGGCAGTGTTCTTAACCACTGAGCCATCTCTCCAGCCCCCCAGCTGTAGGAATCCTGTGGTAGAATTTTTGGGGTCACATATGTATACTATCATATCACTGCAAATAGTAGGAATTTGACTTCTTCCTTTCCAATTTGTATCACCTTGATCTCCTTTAGTTTTCTTATTGCTCCAGCTAGAACTTTGAGTACTATATTGGATAGATATGGAGAAAGTGGGCAGCCTTGGCTTGTTCCTGATTTTAGTAGGATCACTTTAAGTTTCTCTCCATATAATTTGATGTTGGTTGTTGGCTTGCTGTACATTGCTTTTATTAAGTTTAGATAAGTTCCTTGTATCCTGATCTCTCCAAGACCTTCATCATGAAGGGATGTTGGATTTTGTCAAAGGCTTTTCCAAAATCTAATGAGATGATCATGTAGCATTTTTTTCTTTCAGTTTATTCATATGGTGGATTACATTGATGGATTTTCATATGTTTAGCCAACCCTGTATCTCTGGGATGAAGCCAACTTGTTTTTTTTTTTTTATGTTTTCTTGGATTCAGTTTGCCAGTTTTTATTGAGTATTTTTGCATGAATGTTCATGAGGAAGATTGGTCTGTAATGCTCTTTCTTAGTTGAGTCTTTCTGTGGTTTGGGTATTGGGGTAACTATAACCTTGTAAAAAGAGTTTGTCAATGTTCCTGATGTTTCTATTATGTGGAACACTTTGAAGAGTTTAGGTATCAGCTCTTCTTTGAAGTTCTGGTAGACTTCTGCACTGAAACCATCCAGCGTTGGGCTTTTTTTAGGGGGAGGGGAGACTTTTGATGACAGCTTCAATTTCCTTAGGGATTATAGGTCTATTTAAATTGTTCATCTGGTCTTGATTTAATTTTGGTATGTAGTATCTATCTAGAAATTTTACATTTCTTTTAGATTTTCCAATTTTGTGAAGTACAGGTTTTCAAGAATGACTTAATGCTTCTCTGGATTTCCTCAGTGTCTCTTGTTATATCCCCTTTTTTTATTTCACATTTTGTTAATTTCTGTCTTTTAGTTAGTTTGTACAAGGGTTTGCCTATCTTGTTGATTTTCTCATAGAACCAACTCTTTGTTTTATTTATTCTTTGTATTGTTTTCTTTGCTTCTATTTTTTATTTCAGCCCGCAATTTTATTATGTCCTGTCCTCTACTCCTCCTGGGTGAGTTTGCTTCTTTTGTTCTAGAGCTTTCAGGTGTGCCATTAAGTCACTGGTGTGAGATTTCTCAACTTTATTTTATGTAAGCACTTAGTGCTATAAACTTTCCTCTTAACACTGCTTTCATAGTGTCCCGTAGGTTTGAGTATGTTCTGTGTTTATTTTCATTGAATGTTAAAAAGTCTTTAATTTTTTTCTTTATTTTTTTCCTTGACTCAGGGGTGATTCAATTGTGCATTGTCCAATTTCCATGAGTTTGTAGGCCTTCTGCAGTTAGTGTTGTTGTTGAATTCTAACTTTAAGTCATGGTGGTGTTTACTTTTTGAATTAAGGTTTCACTCTATAGCTCAGACTGGCCTCAACTTGTAGTGAACCCCAGCCTCCCAAGTGCTTGGATTATAGGCATGGCTACCCCCTCCTGTGGCTTGTGCTGCTCTCCTGACAGCCCAGCTTTTGAACTGCTCTATCACCCTAGGAGATTCTCTCCTGTAGTTCACAGCTCGTTTCCGCTCCTCCTTGAACTCTTAGCAGCCACTCATCTGCTTTCTATCTTCGTGCTTTGCTTTCCTGGGCATTTCATAGAAATGGAAGTATACAATGTGATGTTTCTTAACTGACTTCTTCCTGTTAATGTGTGTTGAGGCTTATCCATGTCACAGGGATGAATAATATTCCATTACATAGATGACATACATGTTGTCTATCCAGTCAAAGTAACAGAGTTATTTGGATTGTTTCTAATTTGAGACCATTATGATACTATGAACATTATATGTAAACTGGACCATATACCAGATGTATATTTATATGTGTGTGTGGTGTATGTATGTGTGTGAACATGTATGTGCAAGTTCTCAAGCCAATGGATGTCAAAGGTTGGCCTCTGATGTCTTCCTCCATCCCTCTCTATCCTATTTTCTGAGACAGGCTTTCACTGAACCAGAGCTAAAACATTCATCTAGCCTGGTTAGTCAGTGAGCAGAGTCTCCACTACCCTCGCCAGTGATACAGGTGCACACTGATGAATCCATCCTTCTGTGAGTACTAGGAATCTGAACTCTGGTCCTTAGGCATACAGGCTTACACACAAGCACTGTATGCACTGCATAATCTTCTTAGCTTCTACATCTTTGCCCTTTTTCATAGGACTGCCAAACTCTTTCCCAAAGCACATGCACCATTTTACACCAGTAATAATCAAGGATTCGGCAGGAATATTAACTTGGATACTCAGCATAGGCTTTGCCTTAGGTGTAGATTGAATTGTGTCCCTTACAGAAACATTTCAAGTACTAACTCCCAATATCTTTGCAACAGACCTTATTTGGAAATAATCTTTGTTGACAATCCTGTTAAAATAGCGTCATTGGAGTTGGTGCGTATCCAATATAACTGTGCCTTAAAAAAAAACTGGCAATGCCTTAAATGTGGACTTCTGGCCTCCAGAACTATGAGACAATAAATTTCTGCTGTTTAACCCAGTTACTGGCATTTTGTTAATGTGCCCTAGCAACCTAATACAAAATCTTCAACCCCAGGGTCATAAAGTTAGATACAGCATATTTAAACAAATCCATTTTCATCTGAGCAGTGAATAAATTGTCTCTGTTAAGGAATAACTAGGAAATATAGCAAGACTGTCTCTAAAGACCATCTCACCTCCTCATTAACTGCAGAGTTGTCTGGGTTATAGGAAGCCTTGAGGCATGAATTGTCTCAGAACATGCTGAGAGCCACAAGGTGACTATAATACAGGGGCTTCTGGAGGAGATATGAGAACATAGGCTCTGACCAACTTATCAAAGCAGAAAGTCATTTTAAGTCATTTGCATGTTAGGGTTCTTTTACTCAGGTCTGCCATGGAAACCAAAGCGTCAGTTATCACTGTCCATCTCTTAACTAACAAGAGGAAGACAAACGCTCAGTTCTCTTACAGCTTTTCTATGAATGCATACACACCAGATGTGTATTCCACTGTCCTCTCCAAATCTGCTGTCTATTCTGTGCCCTCCTCTGTGCAGGAGTTCATGCATGGATCGGCAGGGCTCCCTGGTGTGTCCCTTGTGGCAGCTGGCAGGTTAGGATCTCCACTCCCCAACCTCTTCTCAGGCTACACAGATTGGCTTTCCCAGAGGTAGCACATACTTCTGTCCCGCTGTCTTGCTCTGGTTCAGGTAAGGGTTTTTTCCCTTTGCTTTGGGGACTTGGGACCTGAGGATGTATAATCCTCTCCTTTACCACATAACAAATTACCTCAGTAACTTTAAACAGGATGCACTGATAGCCTGGTTCTTTCTCTGGGTCAGGAGGCTGGAAACGGTTTAGCAGATTCTTCTGCTCAAGTTCTCTGTAGCTTAGGAGTTGGCCAGACTGCATTCCTTCCTGGAGCGTGGGGTTCTCGTCTGAGTTTTCAAGGTTATTGCCAGAATTCTTGTGAGTGTATGAAGGACTCTACTTTCCTTCTGGCTGCCAGCTGAGGGAAACTACCAGTTCTTAGAAGTATCGATGTGTCTGCTTTATGAGGCTCTGGCAACACAATGGCTGACTTCCTCAAGGTTCATAGAGTGTTGAATCTCATCTTCCGAGTTTCTAACTTAGCAGGTCACACATGGGA
>PVIU01003575.1:0-142589 GCA_004026605.1 Ondatra zibethicus | reverse complement strand
CCCATCTAATAAATGTTTAACTCTGCATAGTGCGCCTACCCAGCTCTCTTTGGTCTGTCCGTACCGCCGCACAGCCCATATGGGGACCCGGAGACTAGCCGCGTGGCCGCCCGCCCGCCACAGAGACCGCGTGGTCTGGGGACCTGCAGCAAGCTGCAGCAAGCTGCTGGGTCACCCCTTCTTTTAAAAAAACACAACAAAGGTGACTGTAGATCAAGCCCCTCTGTCCACATCATTACTGGAAATTACTGTGAGCTGAGAGAGTTTACCCCAGGTACTTGTCATTGCTGGGGGCTAGAAAATGTCTGAAGAGTCCACACAATTCCCATGTTCGTATATATGAGAATATGCTTTCGGTTATTTTCTTTGAGTGGGCGTGAAGGCTAAAGGACGACTTTCAGGAGTTGATTTCGCCCCTTCCACTATGAGTTTCAGGTCGTGAGGATTAGCAGCAGGGGCCTTTACTTACACTGTACAGTTCAGGACGATGGTGGCGCACACCTTTAATCCCACCACGCGGGAGGCAGAGATTGGCATATCTTCATGAGTTTGAGGCTAGCCTGGTCTACCTAATACTGAGTTATGACACCCTATGTCAAAAAATAAAGATAAACAAATAGGCCCCTGGAAAGATTTTTTCAGCAGTTAAGAGGATATATCACTCTTGTAGAGAACCTGGATTTGCTTCCAGCACTCACACTGGGCCGTTCACAGCTGCCTGTAACTCAAGCTCTAGGGGGATCTGATGCCTTTGGGGACACCTGAATTGATATGCATACACCTCCGCCACACGCACCCATGTATACGCACCCATGTATACATAATATTTAATATACATAATATTAAACATAACGAATAGTATAGCTTGTAGTCTGATGTGGTGGTGCACTCCTTGCATTCTTGCCCCTGAGGCAGAAGGATCACAAATACTAGGCAAGCCTGGGTTACATAGCAAGACCTGACCCACACACAGACACGTAAAAGGTTACTTTGTTTGCATTTACAGGAACTGGCATCTCCTTCAGGTCTACAAAGTCTTGTTTCAAGGAAAGCTGCCAAAATTACCAGCCTGAGCAAGGTGCCTGGCACACCATGGTCTTTAATTAGCCACGCGCTGAAGGGAAGGGCAGGACCGGGGCACAGGAGGGCCAGCAGGGGGAGTACTGGATCTCACTCTTCCGGAGACCTGTCAAGTCCCTCTACTAGCCAAGGCGAATGGTCAAGGGGCGGGGCAATGCAAGGGGGCGTGGCCTGAGGAAAAGGCGGGTAATGGAGCGAGAGCTGATTGGCTGGCACTCCGAGCGCGGGAGCTGGAGCACGTGCGGAGCTGCGAAGGTGTCCTGCCTCTAGTGCGCATGCTCGTGGGCCCTCGCACGGCCCTTTTCTAACGCCCTCTCTGCCTGGCACCGTGTGGCTGGAACGTGGAGGGGCGTGGCCTCGCCTCAGGAGCGACGTCGCGCGAC
Organism: Ondatra zibethicus; assembly: GCA_004026605.1. NCBI lineage: Eukaryota > Metazoa > Chordata > Mammalia > Rodentia > Cricetidae > Ondatra > Ondatra zibethicus. Next base: position 141,126 of record PVIU01003575.1, on the reverse strand, counting down.
AGCCTCGTGCCCTGCCATTCCTCGCTCGGCCTGCGCCTCGCGGGTCCGCATCCCTGGGACCTGCGAGAGCCACTGTCCTCACAATTGGGCCGGCCAAGCGTGGGCCCAGCGTCAAGGCAGAAGTGGAGCCTTAACGCCATTTTGCAAGTCTTGAGGCGGGTGTTGGGGCATGCCCAGGGACTAGCTGGCGAGGGTAGCGGGGAGCCTGAAGTGCCCAGAGTCGCACCTTGTGACTGTGGCCTCCTTCTGGGTTGTAGAGTGGAACAGGACCACAGAGCTGAAGCAGGTGTGAGGCTAGGCCTAGGTGTGTGTGGGGGGTGCTGAATCTGGATTTCTGGAAAGTTCTTTCTGAGTGGCGTTGGAGATGTGGAGTCTCCTGTTCGAGGCTCGGCTTTTGGAATCTGAAGACAGGAGGTCTGGGAATCTTAGTTTGAGGTTCCAGAGTTCACATCTGGAGGGTCAGAGATGTAATTTGAGGCTTTTCCGGTTTCAGTGGAGTCTATTGAGGTATGAAAGTAGGATCTTGGGTGGGGCACAGTTTGGGTCTTTGAGAACTCGTTTTAAGACCTAGAATTGTCCCCCTATGCATTGAATAGAGGCGTCAGTTTAGGGTTCTAGATTCCAATAGAAGCACTCGTAAGATCTAGGTTTTCTTTTTCTTTCCTTTTTTTTTTTCTTTACCTTTTTTCGTTTTTCGAGACAGGGTTTCTCTGTGTAGCTTTGGAGCTTGTCCTGGAACTCTCTGTGTAGACCAGGCTAGCCTTAACTCACAGAGATCCCCCTGCCTCTGCCTCCCGAGTGCTGGGATTAAAGGCCTGTATCACCAACGTCTGGCTCAAGATCTAGGTTTTTCTAAGAAGATCACAATTTTAGGATCTGAAGGGACAGTTTTGGAGTCTGCAGATATTTATTGTAGGGCATGAAATACTTTTCGGGGGGTGGGGTTGAGGTTTATTTTGGACAACCCTGGAGAATCCTATAGAATTTGGTTTTTTCAGCATTAAGACTTGTGGTTTGAACTGGCTGGGGTAACTCACACACACAATCTTGTTTAAGTTGGAGTCCAGTCTACACTATATACACCTGAGCCAGAATATGGAGACACCCTGTCAAGAAAAAAAGTTTGTGGTTTGTGATCTTGGTATTAGGCTTAGGGTCCTATTTGAGGGTCAATAGTCAACAGTTTGCAATCCAGGATTTCAGTATCAGATTTTCAGGGTTTAAAGGTTTGGAAGCGCCTTTAGGGGATTTAGTTCCCCCCTCTCTCTCTCGTTCTTTTTTTTTTAAAGGTAGTCTTATATGGAATCTTTTTTTTTTAAAGATTTATTTATTATGTATACAACATTCTGCCTCCGTGTATTCCCGCACGCCAGAAGAGGGCACCAGATTTCATTACAGATGGTTGTGAGCCACCATGTGGTTGCTGGGAATTGAACTCAGGACCTCTGGAAGAGCAGCCAGTGCTCTTAACCACTGAGCCATCTCTCCAGCCCCCTCTCGTTCTTTTTTTGTCTGTCTGTCTGTTTGTTGTCATTTGAGAGAGGGTCTCATTATGGAGCCATGACTGGCCTGGAACTCAGAGAAATCTGGCTGCTTCTGCTTCCTGGGTCCTGAGATTAAAGTTGTGAAACTGCCAAGCCTGTTTCACTTTGGGGTTAATTTTTTAAAATTATTTTTTGTGTAAGTGTTTTGCCTGCATGGATCTATGTATGCATACATACATAGAGTTGCTGGGGTAGGTCAGAAGACGATATCAGACCCCCTGGAACTTGAGCTAGAGATAGTTGTGAGCCACTTTGTGGGTGCTAGGACCCAAATCCAAATCCCCTGGAAAAGCAGTCAGTGCTCTTAACCATAGACCCATATTTCCAGCTCTCACTTTGGGATTTTTAAAAAATATTTATTTATTATGTATATAGTGTTCTGTCTGCATGTATGCCTGCTGGTCAGGAGAGGGTGCCAAATCTCATTACAGATGGTTTTGAATGTCCATGTGGTTGCTGGGAATTGAGCTCAGGACCTCTGGAAGAGCAAGCAGTGCTCTTAACTGCTGATCTATCTCTCCAGCCCCACTTTGGGATTTTAAAGTCAGTTTTCATCTGGGAGGGGTAGAGCCAGGTGAATCTCTGTGAGTTCAAGTGCAGCCTGATCTACATAGTGAATTCTAGGACAGCCAGGGCTACACAGACAGACTCTGCCTCAGCCCCAACCCACCCCTTTCTAGAGGTCTCAAGCCACAGTTTTCAGACTGGACAGTTTGTATTTCAGACTTTGGCATCGCATTATTGATGTCTAAATTCTGAGATCAATGTCTGGGAATTTGCTGGGTTTAGTTTTAGATCCAGATTTTAGGAGCTTAAATTTATCATTTGGAATTTGTGATCCTCTATTTAGAGTTTAGGGTTTTAATTTAGATTCCTGTGCCCATAGTTATGTCTTATTTTAGGATCCCTTGGTGCTTTTAAAGATGCACCATGGGGGTGGGGAAGGGTGTGCATTATTTGCCCCATTCATTCTGAAGTCCTGAAAGGCACTAACAGTTTGTTTCCCTCTGCAGATGTTGGGTTCCGGCAGATACTTGTGTTTCCCTGATGAGCTCAGAGATAGTTCTTTGAGTCCTTCTGACAGGTAATAGTTTTCCGCTGTTCAGTTTAGCAGCTTGATTTGAATAGAGTAATAGTAACAAAACAATGTTACTAAACACTGCTTCCAGATTGTTTGTTTAGTCCTTTAATTGTATCTACTAACCATTATAGCAACCTTGACAAAGAAACAGATGGGAATATTCCCGCCACTTCCCAGAGAGGGTTCTGAGTTGATTTCAGGCATTGGTGTACTTGGGGTTTTTCTGTTTGTTTGTTTTTCCAGTACTGGGTGTGAATCCAGAACCTTATGGTATGAGGTACTAAGGAATTTTTTCTAAATCACTATACTATAGCCACAGCTCCCCTTCTGACACTCTTTTCTTTCTAATTTTGTTTTGTGCATGCAGTGCCTGTGGGGGCCAGGAGAGGGCACCAGATCCCCCTAGACCTGGCAAGTGCTGTGAGCCATTTTGTGGGTGCTGGGATAGCAACCTGGAGCCTCTGTAAGAGCAGCAAATGTTGTTAATTGCTGAGCCATCTCTCCAGCCCCTCTAATTTTTTGGTTATTCATCTACCTGTAAAACACTTACGAAATGTTAGGAATCTTTTGGGTGTTGTGGGGTGAGAGGAAATACTGAAACAGCCTTCAGGACCACATACATACACTGAGCTGTAGGAATCTGAAAAGGGGATTCATATAGCAGATTGAGAGTTGGATTAAATTCCTCTCCATCCATCCAGTCTGGACAAATTAAAAGCAGTAGGAGTTCATCTTTCCCTGTACTGTCTTCCCCTTAATGGATGTCAATTCAACCCTCCTCATTCATTTATTAAGCACCTCACACCTCCTTGCTCTGGTCCTCTGTGTAGTAGATACTGCTCAGAAGGAGCACCATGAAGAAAATGAAGAATCATGTATCCCGTAGCCTAGCTTCCTGGAATCTTAGTAATCAACAGTTCAGACTCTTGTTTCCCCCTTTCTAGATGAGGGAATCTTTATAATAATAAAGACTCTTGGTTGCAGTGGGTAGAAAACTAGCTAAAACTAGCTTAGGTATAAAAGGGCATTTCCTGGATCATTTAAACAAAAATTTAGGGGCACCAGGGCATGGTTAGTCCCAGACAAGGGTTGAATGGTGTTGATAGGGCTCTGCTTGCCTTGGCTCTATCTTTCTTATCAAGCAGACTCTCCTTAGGGGAGGGCAAGATGACTCCTAGCTGCTCAATTTCATATCCTGCCTGCTGGATCATCCCAAAGAGGCTCTTTTCAAGATTTATTGAGTCCATCATGCTAACTTCTTAGATATACCTTGGTTCTGTGTTCCTTTTCAAAGGGGGAAATAGGCTCAGTCTCTCTGAAAAACTTGAATAGAGAGTAGAGAGGCTTCCCAAAGGACAATTGAGGTACTATTTTCAGGGAAGGGGAATGGAATATTGGTTAAGCAAAAACAGCAATTATCAACAAGTCATTCAATAATCTATGTGCCCCATCATCTAACATCCCTTACCCCTAACCCATTCTGAGAAATCATTGTACCCTCTTTTTTCCAGTTTTTTTTGAGACACGGTGTAGGTTGGTCTTAAATTTATTAGAGTCCTCCTGCCATACACTCTCAAGTGCTGGGATTATAGGTGCAAACCATGCAAGTAAATAAATAAGATCAGGAAGATGGCTCAGTGGACAAAGTGCTTACCATGCAAAGCATGAGGATGTGAGTCTGATCTCCTGGACCCACATGGAGAAGAGGTGCAACAGCACATGCCTATAATCTCAGCACGGGGGAGGAAGAGACAGGACGATTCTTACAGGCCTTGCTGACCAGCCAGTCTAGCTACACCAGTGAGCTCCAGCTTGAGAAAGAGACTGTCTGAAAACATAAGGTGGGAAGTGATTTAGGAAGACACTGAATTTACACACTCAGGTATTGCACACATGCATAAATAAATAAATAAATAAATAAATAAATAAATAAATAAATAAATAAATAAATAAATAAATAAATAAATGACAGGGCCAGCAATTGCTTTGGTGATTTGGAGGATTTACTTATTATATTTATCTTTTGTTTTCAATATTGAGAATTGAACCTAGGGGTTTATGTGTGCTGAGCAAACACCAGTTTTTCTTTCAAAATAAAATCCTCTGGGTAGTGGTGTTCATGCCTTTAATCCCAGCACTCAGGAGGCAGAGGCAGGCTGATTTCTGTGAGTTCAAGGTCAGCCTGGTCTACAGAGCAAGTTCCAGGACACCTGGTGTTACACAGAGAAACCCTTTCTCAAAGGAAAAAAGGAAGAAGTAGTAGTAGTTCAAGGCCAACTTTCACTACATAGAGAAACTCAAAGCCAACCTAAGCTATCTATAACAGACCCTGTCTCAAAAAGAAAAGAAAAGAAAGAAAATAATAAAATAGTTCTGGTTTGGCTAAGATAATAATGAAAACCCTGAACACACTACTGGTCTCATCTACTGAGGAGGCCAAGGCAGAAGGTCATGTGAGCTCAGGAATTTGAGGTCAGCCTAGGTAGCACAATGTGCCCAAGGACAGCACTCCTCAAAATGACAATCAGTGAAGAGGTCACTTGGAAACCAGCTTATGATATTTTCTTCTTCATTCCTCCATTCAGATGACTAGTGTGTGTGGTCTCTGTGTTCACCAACATTTGAAGAAGTGAACTAAGGGTGCTGTCTACTGCAGGAAGCCCTTTAAGTGCTTTCCATAGATCTTAGAATGGAGATAAAACGCCTTTGTACTGTAATCCTACAGGTCTCTGCTTCACCCAAGATGCCTCCTCCAGCCTTGTCCCTTTTGCTTACTGAGCTCCAGTGCTTGGGTTTTATTTTTCTTGAGTTCCCCTTACTCCTTTATGCCACAGGGCCTTTGCATATGTTTCCTCTGTCTGGAGTATTTTCTGTTTCTTCTCACCCCCTCTAGACTAGGTTCTGGCCAGATTTAGTTCCAAAGGAAAAGACCTCACTGGTTAGTCTGGAGTTCTAGGTCACAAGCCCCTCATTTTGTAGGTCAAAGCCTGCTATTACAACATTCACAACCAAACAACACCTCTCCTTTACCTGCTATCAGAGCCAGCCTGATGGGTGTTTGACTTGTTCAGTCATTCACACAGGGCCTAGAGTTTAAAATGTCAAAATATTGGGTGCTGGGTGGCTGGATTAGTACAGTGCTTGGTATGCAAGGTTAAGGATATGAGATCAGATCTCTAGCACCCACAAATACAAACAAGTGCTGGGGAGATGGAGCTAGGGCCTTGAGATTAGGCCAGGCAGCCTAACTATTTCTATTTCAGGTTTACTGAGAGACCCTGTCTCCAAAACTAACACACACACACAGAATAAAAAGACCTAAATGATGAGTTTAATGATTTGCTTTCTTCATCTTGAAACTCTTAATTATTAAGCAAGTGACCCCACATTTTCATTTGTAGTGTCCCCCTCTGGTCCGAGTTGCTGTTTTATGTTTGTGTAACTGTGGTTGAGGTCCTTACCTCCAGCTATACCCTCAGCTCCAGAAGAACTGTTTGCTCTTTATACTCCTGTCCCTGTCCTCATGATTTCTGCCACAGAGTGGATGCTCACTAACTAATTGCTGAATGAATGGATGAAAAAGATATATTTGGTTTTTCGAGACAGGGTTTCTCTGTGTAGCCCTGACTGTCCTGGAACTCACTTTGTTAAACAGGCTAGCCTCAGACTCACAGAGATCCACCTGCCTCTGCCTCCCAAGTACTGGGATTAAAAGCATGCATCACTATCTCCTGTATTACTGCTAATTCTTTGGGGTTTTTTTGGGGGGGCAGTTGGGTATTTATTTGTTTGTTTATTGAGACAAGATCTCATGTAGCCTTGGTATTAGACCAAAGGTTTGGGGGCAGATGGCAAACCTTTAAAGCTAGATGTGGTGGCTCATGCCTGGAATGTTAGCACTTGAGAGGCTGAGGCAACATGATCACGTCACCTTGTCTCCAAAAGCTAGGTTTAATTTTAGACATCTTAACCAAAACTGGCTCTCATCCCCAAACAGGAAGGATAAGAAGAACCACACGCACAAGCTTCAAGAACTGGCCCTGCTGATCCCTGTGACCATGACAACCAGAAACAAGAAGCATACCAAGGTGTGGGGACTAAAGGAGATGAGGCAGGAGGGAGGAAGGGTGTCAGAGCAATAAGTGTGGGCCTCTCCTGGGAAATCCATGCAGGCCCTCTCAGTTGAAACAGGGGTGGTCTAGCTCTGAGCAGGACTTTCTGGGAGTTCATGATCCCACCAGAATTTTTTTTCTTAAGCCAGTTCCTCACCCAAGGTCAACAAGTGCTATACCATTGAGCTATACCCCCAGCCCTGCAGGATTCTTTCACCAGGCCTGGAGGCACAGGGTTTAAAGCCCAGCACTCAGTAGGCAGAGACAGGCGATCTCTGGGAGTTTAAGGCCAACCTGGTCTACAGAGTGAGTTTAAGGACTTCTAGGGATACACAGAGAAACTCTGACTTGAAAAACAAACAAAGGAAATATAAATTCTGTTTCTAAATAGTACTGCAAAACCTGTAGTTTAGCAACAGAGTTCTTGTCTGTCTTGTGCAAGGTTCTAGATTTCATCCTTGAGGGTGGTGGTGAGGTGCACAGGGAAGATAAAAAGTGTGGCCTAGTTACATGCCTTTCATTCTGGCACCTGGGAGGCTGAGGCAGGAGAACTGCAAGTTCAAGGCCTGTCTAGACTACAGAGTGAGTTCAAAATAGCGTGGACAGCTTAGTGAGACCTTGTTTCAAAATACAAATGTAAAGTAGAGAACTAGGGAGGGTAACTCAGTGGTAGAGGCTTGCCTTGGACACACAAGGCCCTGGGTTCAGAGAGATAGAGAGAAAAAGAGAGAGAGAGAGAGAGACTCGGGAGAATGAATTTTCTTTTCCTTTGGCAACTTGCAAAGGCCTCACACTGCTCACAAACTATCAACAAAGTCTCTTCAGGGCTCCTTTGTTCTCATATGGTCTCCCCACCTTTGACCCTCCTGCCTCCCTCTTACAAAGATCCTCATGACTGCACCAGACTCAAGTGGGTAATCTCAAGTAATCTCGCCATCTCCAGATCCTTAACTCAATGACATCTGTAAAGTCCCCTTGCCCTACAAGGCAGCCTATTCACAGGCATGGAACTAGGATGTGGCTGCCTTTGGGACTAGGATGTGACTATGCAGCGATTTTTCTATGTCCTCAAGCAAGTGCATATTTGCTGTGTATAGGCACTATCACAGGTTTCTGGGAAACCAGGGAGGAGACAGACACAGTTCTTGCCCTCAAGGAATGAGTCTAGCATTTTATAATGTACAAGATGGTCATCTCCTTTGGAATTATTTCTAGGGCTGTCTACTTTTATATCTTTAAATTATTTTAATTTTTTATGTGCATGGGTGTTTTCCCTGCATGTGTGACAGTAACAGAAGAAGGTGTTGGATCCCCTGGAGGTGGTTATGAGCCACCCTTGGGTGCTTGGAATCAAACCTGAGCCCTCCAGAAGATCAGCTAGAGCTTTTATCTGATGACCCAACTCTCTTGCTCTAGCTCCCCACCTTTTTTTTAAGGTAATAGGGGGCTTCATACATGCTTTGCAAAGATTCTGCTACTAAGCCATACCTCTGCCCTCTATTTATTTATGTATTAAATAATTAATAATAATTAATTATTAGATAATTATGTATTTGTGGTACTGAGCATTGGAACGGGGGCCTTGTGCATACTATATAAATACTCTCCACTGAACTATACTTATTCCTGAGACAAGATCTTACTATGCTGCTAGCCTGACCTTGAGCTCACTCTGTCGTCTTGGCCTGAACTTGGAATACTTTACCTCTTCCTCCTGAGTGGCTAGGATTATGGGCCTGTATCATCAGGCCTGGTTTCCTTCTACTTCTCTCTGTTTTGTTTTATTCATGTATTTATTTATTTATTTCTGGTTTTTCAAGATAGGGTTTCACTGTTTAGCCTTAGCTGTCCTGGAACTTGCTCTGTAGACCAGGCTGGGCTCGAACTCAGAGATCTACCTCCTGAGTGCATTTTTCTTTTTCAGTCCCTTGAGACTCCCTTGAAGACAATCTCATTCAAACATTGACTAAGCATTTTTAAAATCGTGAGAGAGAGAGAGAGAGAGGTGTACATGTGTTTGGAAGGGTGGGTGGCAGAAGGTGTTCTCTCTTTCAGTCCTCTTCTTGTCTCTGTTTCTATGGGGTCTTACTATATAGCCTGTATTGTCCTGGAATTTACAATCCTCCTGCCTCAGCTTTCTGAGTACTGGGATTACAGGAGTGTTCCAGCATGTTTGTCTGATAATTTGGAATGATTTTTATATTGGTTTTTAGTTTTGTGTCTTCTGCAGCAGTTCAGGAGGTATTTAGTGGCATTGGTGGGGCAGGTGGTGTCTGCCCACTGGCTGGAAGCACCCTGCTGATTGCTGTGAGAAATCTACTTCTTTAAAAGCCCCTGGATGAGCCACCTCTCCATATCTGCCTTTGCAATATAAAAATAAGTTAGCTAAAGTCTTGCCTCAGCTAGCTCAAGGTCAAAGGGAGAGAAGAACATGGCGACAGAAAGCAGAAAGCCTTGTCCAGGCTATTACAAAGCACTGGAATGTGGGAAGCTGACCCTGCCTGGTCAGAAGAGAAGGGGGCCATGCTGAAGTTCAGAGGAGGAGCAGGCAGGTTAGGGGGCTTGTGGGGAGAAGAAGGAAGAAGAGGGGGCCTAGATCAGGAAGTAAGTATGAGCAAAAGGCCTGGGGCCAGAAGCTGAGGAGTATATGCCAGTAACTGGGACCAGGAGGCAGGCTGCCCTTGTCAGATTCCAGCTCTGCCTCCTTGGGTTTCCAAACCCCATTAATGTTCAGCCTCAGTCTTCAGCTGGCTCTCTAGGACAAGGTAGGGACTAGACAGCATGATAGGTGAATCTCTGCCAATAAGCCTACTAGGGTATGTGTGGAGGATAGGCTGTGAGGTACTTCCTCTCTCTGTTCCCCAGGAGTCTCACACTGTCCTGAGCCCTGACGCTTATACAAGTCAGGGTCTTGCAGATTGCACCCTAGACTGGCTTCCAACTCACAATCCTGCTACCTCTGTCTCTTATGGAGCCAAGAGGACAGGTGGGCAATGTGCTCCACTCTCAACCCTGTCTCTGTGCAGAAGGAGATCCTGCTGCGTGTCCTGCACTACATCCACTACCTCCAGAGAAGCATTGATGTGGTCAAGGCTTTGCTCAAGCTTCACAACAGCAATAGCAAAGGTGGATTTGTGGGTAAGCAGTTCCACCTCCAGTTGGCTTTATACCACATGTTTTCCTGGCTGTCAGGGAAACTGATCAGCCGTCTTCTCCTTCCTGGGGAAGGTGACTACAACAGAGAGGTAAGCAAAGTGCTACAGGTGAGCCTCATGGAGGCTCACACTTGTTACTCCAGCATCCAGAGACCAGCCTAGGTCACACTGAGTTCCAGCCCAGTGTATCCTACAGAGCAAGACCCAGTCTCAAGGAAACAAAGCAAAACATGGACACTGTGTTTTGGAGTTTGGAGGAGGAAGCAGGAGAGCTTGGCCTTCAAGGACAGCACCCTGCCAAACTGCAGAACCACTCTGACCAAAGAGCATGTGGGCGTGAGGAACCATAGAATGTTTAGGGACAGGCAAGAGATGTGACTGGAGAAGATACAGCACTGAGTGGGTTGATACATACCTTTTCCAAACCAGATCCTGATTCAGACTCTGCCATGACCATAGCCTCTCTGGGCTTCAGTCCTGCAATCTGTAAATTAGGAGCCCCCCAGCACTTCCCTCCTGTGTGTGCTATGGGAATCAAATGTATTAAAATAGATAAACAACATGGAGGTTACAGCATACAGCTACCCGGCACTGTACAGTGGCTGGTGTGAAATACTCGGGCAGGAAGAAGAGGCTGGGGCGCACAGAGGCCAGAGCAGGGGGATGAGGTCTGTAGGGCAGAGCAGAGGGGTAGAGATGAGAAGTATTAGAAGACTGAACCAGGGAATATCCTACTCAGATTAACTTACTTTTGTTTTTATTTTTCTTTTCTTTTTTCCTTCTCCTCCTCCTCCTTCTTCCTCCTCCTCTTCCTCCTCCTCCTTCTTCTCCTCTTCTTCTTCTTTGTTGTTTTGTTATTGAGACAGTCTTTCTGTATAGCCCAGACTGACCTCGAACTTGCAGTAACCCTTCTGCCTCAGCCTCCCATGTGCTGGGATGACACACCTATGTCCCTGTGTTTGACCTCTTGTCTGTGCAGCCATAGACCTCAGTTTCCTTATTTGTAAAGTCTGCCTGAAAACCTTCCCACCTCCAGGGTTGGAAAGCCTTGTCTGGGAGGAAAAGGATGTCCAGGATGGAGAGTGGGCTCTGATCTGCTCCCTTCTCCACTCCCAGGGCTGGGTCGGAACCCATCTGCTGGCCCAACCCAGCAGAGACACTCCACCCCCTCCAACTATCACAAGTCACGCCTTTGGGGCACCTGCTCCAGACCTCGAAAGAAGAAGTTCACCCAAGTGTCAGGTACTTGTGGTCTCTGGAGGAGGCAGGACAGGCAGCTGCTGTTGTAGCATAGTTTCCTCCTGTAGGGACACACTGAGCTAGGCCTGGCCAGTCTGTGCCCGAGTCCACTCCCAGACCTTCCTAGGGGGTGCTGAGGTCTAGGGTGGCATGCTTTCCTCTGGACCTTCATTTCTTCCTCACTGGGACAGTTACCAGTTCAGGCCCTCTCAAGGCTACAGAAAAGCCTGGGCAGACATTGCCAAGCCATGCTTATATCAGAAGCACTGGCAAGGCCCAAGGAGGAGGATGCTGTTATCATTTACTGTCCTTGAACTAGGGTATAGGGGAGACAGAGCTGTAGGAAGATCCCTGGCTGCACATTGGAATTACTTGAGGTACTTAGAAACTTCCTAAGTGTGTACCATACACCCAGAAAGCTGGTGTCTTTGGCCTGGTGTGGAATATCACACCAACTATGCATCATGCTGTTAGAGCTCAGAGTTATATAGACCAAGTTGGTTCAGTAAGCTCTACTTGAGGAGCTGGGCACACCTGGGGTGCTGGTTAGTGGCCAAGGCAGGCAGTGCTCTGGAATGTGACAGTCCAGAGCAGAAGAGTTCTCTCCTTGAGCCAAATTCTGAGGCATCCCAGTGTCCTCACCAAGCCCCCTGACTCTGTCTCTATTCTCTCAGAGCGCCCAACCTGGCCCCAGAAGCCTCACCGCTCTCTGGTTTTGAACCAGCCTGAAAATTTGGTCACTGCATACCCAGGTCAGAAAGAAGAAAACAAGGAAGGTGCCACCTGCCCAAGAGACCTCAGCCCTGGCACCCACCCCACATCTGCACGATCCCTGTCAGAAAGTGATGGAGGAAGGGCCCAGCTGGTATACCTGGACATGGCTCAGAATATTGTTGTCTATGAAATCATAAGTTGGTGCCTTTCCTCAGCAGGAACTTACTGTTTTATTTGCATGTGTTCTTCTCTGCCCCCACTGTGTGTGTACATGTACGTGTGTATTTGTGTGCTTTCTCACAGATTTCACCCTGGACAGTCCTAACAAGAAGGTGTACATCACCGAATGGGATGACACTGCCTCTCGTCATGGGGCTTTCACCCACAGCTTTCCTTTCTTGTGTAGGGGACTATACGGGAGGGACAGGATCAGGTCACCCTTGTGTGTCAGCTTCAGGTCTCAAATCTGGGGATGGGGGAGCATATGCCTACTGGGCTTCTCTGAAGAAGCCAGACTGTCGCTTGGCTCTGTCACTGTACCAGAGGGGAGCAGGGGTGGAATTCCCTAAAGAGGACAGAAGAGCGACAGGAATGCAAGCCTTGGCCTTGCCCTAGCTCTGAGGCTGCAGAGTGCCCAGTTCTCCATCATGCTCCCTATTGTTCATGTACCTCCTCTAGGCCAGGCCATAACTGTTGGTGCTTGTGACACAGTAGTGATCAAATTCTCAGTCCAGTGATGGAATTGCCCACATTTCCTGGGCCCCCAAAATTTCTGAGGTGATAGAATGCCTTTGTCCCAGAGCCGCATCACCTTCCTGCTAGCTATATGACTTGGGCTAGACATTCATGTAACAGTGACTGGGATAGCCCATTGGTCTAATGCATTGTATTCAGTAAAAGACATGCAGGGGTGGGTTGTGGCCATCCCTGTTGTCATGGCATTGTTATTCCATGTTAAGGATCTGATGATCGTCAGTGCAGCTTCTGAGAGAGGTGTGACTCAGTGTTGCGGTGACTTGGGCACCACAGCCTAAGGCTCTTGTTTGGGTATAGGAGGAAGAAGACTGGTGGCAGAGTCTGGTGCCTCTCTTTCTCCCTGTCTTGGGGCCCTGGAATCTGGCCCATATACAGTCATAGTCACCTTATTCTGACACCCCTCCTCCAGGTGATTATGGTGCAGGGGCCCAGGATGGTGAGCTTGACATTGATATCAAGGCTCAGAGCAGAGATCAGAGGTCCTGTTTCCGCACCAAAGCAGAGCCCTATCTCAGGTAAGGAAACCCTGGGGTGTCAGTGGCTGGGGCTGAGATATCTGTGGGGTGTGAGAGACTGCTTTACATTCTCTGCCAGAGTCTCCTAAATGGCACCCTAGGTCCAGTTGCATGCTGGCTGGTGCAGACTCCCACAGAGGTCTGGATTGTCACCCGTTGATCTTCTTGCCTCTTTCCCCCTCCCAGCCTATTCTCATCCATTGAGGGCTTCTCTACTACAGACCGTGACTGTATCAGTGGGGCTGATCCAAGGTACAGCCCAAACCTCTTCCTTGGCATTGGAGAATGTGACCTGTCTCGCCATGTCAGCCCTCTCTTGCCTTTACCATGAGCCTTCCACTGAACAGCACAAATGTTCTCCAGTCTCCACACTACCTGCTTTGAGTTGGCTGCTCTGGTCCCTCTACTTGGAGCATCTGTCTCTTTGATTTACCTGGGAAACTACCCTCTCCGATATGCCCTCTGGTCTTCCCTGGAACACTCCCCCATGGGGTCCCTTCTGTGTCAGCATCTGCTTACCAACTCATTTTCCTTCAAGACTTTGAAGCCCCAGCTGATTAAATCCCATGGGGTTGCATAGAGTGGCCCATGTGAACTCCACAAACACAGCTGAGTTCATCCCAGGGCTATGTGCCCTCCTATGACTCCAACTCTCACAGGCAGAAGCTATTCTTGTGTACTTCCAGTGAGACACACAAAGAAATCCCAGACACTGACCCTTGGCTTCCTGCGTGGACTTCAGAGGACAGCTCCAATGGTGATTACAACTCCTCTTCTTGTAGGCTGTGAGCCTTCTGAACCTTCCTCTCCAGAGGGTTTCTATGGCAGAGAAAAGCAGGAAGAAGGTTGGGGATCTGCTAGGCACAGGGATGGCAAACATACTATGCTTATCATCACTCTGCCCCCGATTGCTATGCCAGACATTGCTAATCAATCTCTATTTTCGTGAGCCAGCCACTATAGAACCTCTTAAAAGAGCTATGGGTCACTGCAATCAGGCTGCTGGCTCTGGCACACTGTAATGATGTTCTTTCTTTTTTTGTTGATGTATTGCCAGGCAATGTGCCCCTTAATTTCCTTTACCTCCATGACTCTGAATGGTGGTCTTCTTTCCCCAGTGTCTGACACTATCCCTTCAAAGCCTGTTGCTGCACTGGGGGTTGACCACACTCCTGAGTGCCATGATCCTTTCAGGGAGCCCACTGGCCTCGGGGTCTTCCCAGATCAATACCTGCCATGTGACGAACTACCTGAGTGAGATCTTAGGACTCAGCTCTTCCCTCTTCACCTCCCCAAGCAAAATCCTGCCAGATCATATCCTGGAGGATGGGACCTACTTTCTGACTGAAGGTGGGCTGTCAGAGTGGGAGGAGCTTCATTCATTCATAAAAGATGGTGACACCTACCCACCAAGTACTTGGATCTGAGCTGGGCCCAGTGGATGCTCAAAGGGCCTTGAAGGGCCCATAGTTCCTCCAACATAGGGGCCACTAGGTCATGTAGTGAAGGGGAGGCTCCAGAAAGCTGCCACACTCACAGCTGGCCTGTGAATGAGACTTGGACATGGGCTAGGAAATCCCAAAGGGGAGAAAATCAGAGAAGGGGCCTGGGGATAGCCAGGGGTGTTGTGAGAAAGGTACCTAGTCCCGCTAGTTCTCTGCTCACAGGTCTCTTGGAGCCTTTGCCTGCTGCCTGTGAACTGGAGGACCCCCAAGAGCAGGTAAGTTCCATCTTCCTGGATTGACTCCCTTAATGAGCAGCCCACACTTCCATCCTTCCAAGAATTACCAAGTCTGTCCTCACCATCCACCTTTGAGCTTACCACTGCCCATGAGGAGCCTGAGAGAGGCCTGCTAAGATCACAGCTACTCCCTAAGCAGGGTGGGGACAGGACACTTCTCTCACCTTCAGTGCTTTACCGCTCATGGAGGAGCCACGATGCTTAGTGTGTGTGTGCATGTTTAATGTGTCCCTGTGCTTGACACAGGGTCTCTTGGATCCTAAACTGGCCTCAAGATCAATCCTCCTGCCTCAACCTTCAGAGAGATTGGATTACAGGAGTGTACCAATTTATATGGCCAAATAAGTCTCAATTCCTCGAGCATGGAGTTTACTCCAGGGGGTAGTCTCATCACAGGCCTCATGAAGAAAAACTCCACTGCTGTCACCCAGTTTTGTTTTCGCCTCCAGTTCAGCACAGGAGGGAGCAGGTGGGAGGGAGAATCGGTCAGCAGGGACTGGTGCTGAGGCCACGCAGGTGGGGGAGGGGACATCTGTGTCCTCCAGAGGAGACACCTATGTCCCTGTTCTAGTCTGTTTCCTCATGTGTGAATTGATGTCATGAGGCCCTGCTTGAGACCTTTGAGTCGAGGTTCCTGAGTTTCCAGGGGTGTGGAGACAGACAAGGGAATTTCACCTGCACTGTTTCTGATGCCCTGTGAATCCCATTGTGTTTTCCTCATCTGGTCCAGGACACACCCACAGCCCCACCTAACTTCCAGTCCTCAGTCTCACTGGACCACTGCTACCTGTCGCTGAGTGAGAACATCAAGGTGCTGTCTAGCTGCAGCTCCAGTTCGGAGTCCACAGACACTGAGTCCCTGTGGGGACAGGAGGTGAGAGGGGTGGCCATCCACCCAGGGAGGACAGGGGTCTTCTCCCTTGCTCAGTCTTCTGTCCTGCAGCAGGCCAACCCTGTGGGCTTGCAGACCCCCAGCGACGAGGACAGAGACTACACATGGACACCTACCCGACGGTCTTCTGGCCTGCCGGTAGCTGGCAAGAAGACCAAGAAGGTCCAAGCAAGCCAGGGCCCTGGAAAGCCCAAGGACAGCAGAAAGGCCTGCCCTGACCAGGTGAAGAAAAAGTGTGTTAATGGCTTCATCATGTTCTGCAGGATGAACCGGAAGCAGTACATCAGGTGGGTGAGGGCACCCGGGTTTTTAATGGTATATAGAGGTTACCATCCCCATGTGCACCCTGAGACCATGTGGCCCCACTGCCATGCAGCAGACCCAAGCTCAAACTTGAGACATCAGAGAAAAGCAAATTAATTGGCTTCTGTCACCATCAAGAAAACTGCCTCCAGTTGGTTCTGGGCTGAATCAGTCCTGTCCTTCTCTCCTGAGCTGTCATCTCCAACATGCTGGGCCACATTGATAGCAGGTTGTCCTTAGGAGGTTCAGGCTCAGTTCTGCTGGATACCCTAGAAATCTCATCTCTAAACGTCGTTGGGGTTGACTTAGATCAGGTGCCAGGCCTGGACCTGTCACTGTTGGCTGAGCTTCGCTGGAAGAACGGGTTTGTGGGCAGTAGGGAGAGCCTGTGAAGTGGTGGCTACAGGTCATTTATGCTTTTGGGGAAATCTTCGTCTTCAGAGGGTGTAATGGGACACTGTAAGGCTGGTGGGAGAGGAAAGATGGCCAAGGACCATGGTGTGGCCATTGTGACCTCCTCCTTCCTGTCCCAGAGCCTATCCTGGGACTGCATCCACAGCTGCCACCAAGGAGCTTGCTCAACTGTGGCGAGAGATGACTCTGGAGGAAAGGAGACCATACTGGTGAGAAGTACCTTCCAGAAGGTGTGGGGGGGAACCATGGGCCCTAGCCTGTGAATCTCATCCCTCACTCAGAGCCTCGTGACTTTACTAACAGGTTAGGGCTTTCCTGGGCTGAGGACTTGTGAAACACAGATTCCTTTTCTTTGTATTTGTGTGGTGCATGCACATGCGTGTGTGGTATGTGTGCGCATGCACGTGTATGCAGAGGCCAGAACAGGACATCAGGTATCTTTCTCTTGCTTTTTGCCTTGTTGCCTTGAGGTAAGGCCTCCCATTGAATGGGGAACTGGCCTTTACAGCCAGGATGGCTGGACAGCAAGCTCCTGGTTCAGCTCTTTATGGGGATACTGGTAACTCAAACTCACGGCCCAGAGCAAGTGCTTATTCAAGGAGTATCTCCAGGCCCCTGGGTCACACGTTTTATGACCTGGGAGGTGACAGGTAGAGTGTCACCTGCAGCTGGAAAGAGAATGAACTTTGCTGTTCTTGGACATGCTGCCTCCCATTTAAGCTTTGCCACAGAGAGCATCTCGGTTATTTTCCTGTCACTTGGCCTCTTCTCTCGTCTTAGCCATCCTTCCCCAATTCTATCCCTTCCACCAACTTCAAGGGCTCCCTCTTGCCCATCTCCAAACTAGTGGAAATCCTGTTTGTGAAGAGCATCCAGCAGGGTCCAATTTAGGTGTCAGGACCTGGCACCGCAAAGAGAGATTGGCCCCATGGGACCAAAGAGAGTTCTGGCTCCCTGAAACCAGGGTTTGGTCAGTGCTGGGGGCAGAGGGCTGTGCAGGAACCAAGGAGCCAAGAATGAGGACCCTCCATCTGTCCCCAGCACTAAGGCACGCAGATTCAGCCGCCAGCACAACCGCATTGTGAAGCGGGAGAGCTCCAGCAGTGAGGACGACGATGGGGAGGCCCCTAAGCCCTTCTACCAGCTGCTGGCTGACAGGGTGCAAGTGTCTTTGGGCCTGGCTTCACTGCCCTCCCTCACTGCCAGTGAGAGGGGCAGCCCCTCCCAGGTCCCCCAATGTTTGTTCCCTTTGGGCCTCAGCAGCCACTGCTGAGGGCCCCCTGCACAGCCCCCCTCCCAGCTCCAGAGAGGAAGTGCATTTACTGACCCAAGGCTCTGTGCTCTGCCTTGTGTGCAGCCTTTCCCACCGGTTCTTAAAGGATGGTGCCCCGATGAAATGCAGAGCTCTCAGAATCAATCTTGTTTCAGCCCCATTTGTTCTCATTGCACGCTTCCCCACTCTAGTTGTCCTAAAATGAAGTGGAGCCCTTCTTATGAGCAGGGGAGAAGCAATGCTGTATCCAGGATCCCTTGGCCCTGGGGGGGCTTTCCACATCAAATCCAGAAGCCCTTTGCTTCTGAAATCTGAAAATCCACCAGACCCACAGGTATGAATTGAACTCCTTTACCTTGAAAATCCAGGCTTGGGATGTGATGACCCATGTTTATAATTCCAGCATTCAGGAAGTTGAGGAAGATAGGATTTGAGGCCAGCCTGGACTATAGAACATGACCCCATCTCGCTGGGCTGTGCTGACACACGCCTTTAATCCCAGCACTCGGGAGGCAGAGGCAGGCAGATCTCTGTGAGTTTGAGGCCAGCCTGGTCTACAAGAGCTAGTTCCAGGATAGGCTCCAAAGACACAGAGAAACCTTGTCTCAAAAAACAAACAAACAAACAAAAAAAAAAAAAAAGAACATGATCCCATCTCGAAAAGAACCCAAACAAAAAGAGCCACAACCTCAGGCTTCGTGTTGTCTAGTTCTCTCTTGGGCTGGTTGTTTGGCAGGTGACCCTTACCCCAATGGCTCTGTTGTCTGTTAACTTGACTTTAATTGAAACGGATGCATAACATGTCCTAGAAAAATAAAGATTTACGATACAAACTAGACAAAGGGGCCAGGGTTGCCCCAGGGGGCAGGGAAATCTTTGGTCTGGGACTAGATCCTGGGGCTCAAGTCCAGGGAAGTAGGGGAAGGGTCCCATGCACCCATCAGAACCTCCTCAGCAGAAGGGCTCTCTGGGTCACACCCTGGTCTCCCAACCCTGGGATTCAGGCAGTTCTGGGAGCACTGGGTATCCGTGGGCCTATTAATAGTGTTATGGTGGGGTGCTGGCTGGAAACCAGCCACTTAGCAGGGCCTTCCTCAGCTAGTACCAAGTAGAGAACAAAGCTCTAGTCAGGACCCCTAGAGCCCCATGCAAAGATGGCTGTAACAATAGACTTCCCATCAGGAAAGGGACAGTGCCCTGACTGGGGTGGTTCCTCTGGCTTCTCCAGGGCTTGCAGCTCGTCCAGCGTGGAGGGTTGTAGTGTGGGACCTTCAGATTGCAGCCACTATACTGAGGGCTCCTCCTTCTGTCCTAGCACCTTGAGCACCATTGTCAGGAGAGGTGATAAGTCCAAGCAATTACAGTTCCAAGGGCTCCTCCACAGGCACTGACTGCAACTGGGTCAGGACCTTGGCCTCAGCTTCTAGCCCCTCATCAACCTCAGTCCCTGCTGTGGTCCCCAGGAGCAGCCCCTGGGAGTCAGGGTCTGGCAATCTCAGCACAGTGTGGGTGGCCTGTGTCCCCAGCCCCTCCACCCCTGTGCTCAGGTCCAGCCCTGCTGGCCAGACTGGCACAGCTGCAGGTGACAACATCAGACCCTCAGGCAGGGGTGCTGGGAAGCTAGGCAGCAGGCCAGAGGAGTCCGGGGAGAAAGGCAGGCTGCTGGCAGAGGTGACAGCAGGAGCAGGTGGCAGTGGCTGAGTAGAGATTGGCCCCAGAGTGTGACCCTCAGGGAGAGTGGGGCTGGGGGTCACTGGGAAGGCTCCTTCAGGCATTGTGATGGCTGGCTCTTGCTTCAGGGGCAGGGCTAGGCTGGGGGCAGGTGGCAGGACTTGGGAAACGAGCATGCTGGTGGGAAAGGTAGCAGTAAGGATGATCTTGCCCTGCTGCACAGCGACCCCAGTGACAATGGGGCTGCCAGACACAGGGTTGGCCAGGAGGAAGTTTCCTGTGGAGAGAAGAGATGGAGGGCAAGATGCTGGAGAGCAGGCAGAGGGGCCAGTAGATGTACCAGAAGCAAGACACGGGCTCCCCCAGCCCACCAGCCCCGAGGAAAGCAGGAGGGTACCTGGGGTGGTGGCTGAGGGAAGTTGCAGTGTAGTCACTCCCACACCAGAGTTTATCAGGTGCACATTGGCAGGCCCCGCTGGAGCTGCCACCTTCACAGGGCTGCCTGGCCCAGCTGCCAACAGCTGGAGTGGCCCCACAGCCTGAGGCAGGGTCACCACCTGGGAAGTGGGCACCACCTGCGGCAAGTTCAGCAGTGGGGAGGTGGGGCTCAGGCCTGTTGGGTACCCAGAAGAGGGGGAGAGTGGTACAACCTGCGGAGCAGCCACAGAAGGCACAGCTCCTGGGGTCAGAGAGAAGGTGGAAGCGGGTGGGGGACCAGGGACTACTTGGGGCAGGGTCCCTGGGGCTTCCTCTCCAGCTGCCCCAGGAACAGCTCCCTGAACCCCTTTGGTCTCAGGAGCCTCAGACGAAGCCTCCTCCAATCTAACCTCTCCTGTCTGAGGGTCCAGGACCAGGGAAGTCTTGGCCTCACTGGCTCCCTGGGGGCTGGGCTGTGGTGGAGGAGCGCCCCCCCCTCCTGTGAGCAGCAGAGGCCCCAGGCTGGAAGCCTCTCCTAGAGCCAAGCTATTGATGATGACTGGGCTGCCATTGAGGAGCACTGCTGGGGGGCTGCTGGCTGCCAGGAAACTGCCATTCACTAGGATAGAGGAGGAGCCGGGGCACGTCGCAGGAGGGGTGGCCCCCGCTAGGAAGATAGAACTCTGGGTGGGGGCCTCAGCAGCCACGGGGGCCACACCCCTCTCCAGGTCCTCCGGACTTCGGCTGGACTCGGACTCATCCTCAGTAGTGGGGTTCCCATCGGACTCACTGGCAGGAAAAAGGGTTAAGTCTCAGGTCTGAAGACTGCAGCGCCCTAGAGGCAGAGGCAACCCAAACTCCTGTTAACTCTTTGAGCCCTTCAGAGGACCCGCAAGGACCCCAGAGCCTCCACAAACCCTGCTGGGGTTGACAGCATGGCGGGAATGCAAAGCCGGAGGGAGGCTTTCCCTTTTCCTTTGGCTTGCAGCCGAGCACCCAGTCCGCCCCAAGTCCCCTGGGTCAGCAGGCGCGTGGCAGCAGAGCGAGGCAGCAGCCTTTACTCCAGTTCTTCCCCCTTCCCTCCCCTGGGGCGTCAGAGACCAGAGCTAGAGGCCTGGCGCTGGGGTGGGAGGAGAAGGGCTTGGGTTACAAGGGAAACCGGAGCCGGAGAAGGTTCACGTTTCACAACAAAGGCAGGCAACAGACCATGCTGTTTGGGCCGGAGGGGGCGTGGGGGTGGGCGTAAGTAATGGTCACCAAGGGTTACAGAGGTCCCCGCTCTAGGTGCCTTAGACAAAGGCCCCCTTATCCTTACCATCACCCCTCCAGGGGACCCTCCCCCTTTTTCTCATTGCCCCCTGAACTGCAGCCCCAACCTAGAAACAGCGGCCAGAACCTCAGCCCCCTGGGGCAGTGATGCCCAGAGAACCCAGGGTGTGCCTGATTTCTCTGCGCTCAGCCCGTGCGCTCGCCAACGCCGAGGGGTACCAAGGGTCAGGCGCGCAGACTCCAGCGGGAACCGAGGAAGGCCGGTCCCCTCACCTTTTGCAGGGCGCTCCGCCGCCGGTCCCAGTTCGGTCGCGCTGTCGCCGGTTCTTGAACCAGTTGCTGACCTGTGTGAGCGAGAGGCCGGTGAGCGTGGCCAGGCGGCGCTTCTCGTCTGGCGTGGGATAGCGGTTGCCGCGGTAGCAGGCCTTGAGCGCCGCGCGCGAGCGCTCCTTGAAGCAGTAGACGGTCTCCTCGCCGTCCCAGATGGTCTTGGGCAGAGGGAACTTCTTGCGCAGCCGGTATTTGTCCACCGCGCCCAGGGCACGGCCTCGGGCCCGCTCGGCCTCGTGGTAGCGCGCGCGCAGGTAGAGGTCCTGCAGGAAGGCGTGGTGGGCGGCTGGGAAAGGACGGCTCTCGAGGAGCCGATAGAGCTCGGCGTATTCACCCCGCTGGAAGGCGACTAGGGCCCGCGCGCGCAGCACCGGATCGCTGCCACGTAAGCGCTCGGCCGGGGGCAGCGCGCCCAGGAAGCGGCTCAAGCGGCCGGCGTGGCCAGCCTGCAGCAGCGCCTCGCACACACACGCCACCTGCTCGGGCGAGAAGCGGAGGCCCGTGGGCTCCTCGGCCGCGGTCTCGGAGGGAGACGCCGGGGCGCCCGGGGACCCGGAATCTGCCGCCGCCGCCGCCGCCTCGCCCGCCCCGGCCGCCGCCGCCGCCTCCCCCTCCGCCTCCTGCAGAGTCTGCAGAAGCTGGCGCGCTTCCTCCTCCTCTTCCTCGGTCGCAGCCGCTGCCTCCCCCCCGGCTGCCGGCCCCGCGCTCGGCTCGGCAGGCGAGGTAGCCATGTTTGGCAACTTTGGGAAGTTCCTCCCTCCTCTGCCGCCTCCTGCGGGCTTCCCCAGCCCCCTCCCCCGCTCAGTCGTCCTCGCCTCCCCCGGTCCCCTCGCGGTCTTCTGGCCCTCTCCCGGCCCAAAGGCTAGACTCAGCTCTGCACTCGGGTCTGTCCCTGTGTCCGTGTGTCCGCCCCCTCCCCGGCTGTCGGAATTCTTTGTTTTCCCTCCGCCTCTGGCCGCGCTTTCGGCCTTCCCCTGCGTGTGCCTCTGGCTCAGGGTCTCAGTTTCCCCATCGGGGCAACGGAGAAGGTAGTGGGCCGTCCAGGAAGGTTAAGGGCGCGAAGCCGCTTCGATCTCCCGGGTCCCTAGAAGGCCCTCTCCCTCCCCATCTCCGCGCCGCGCTCCGCCCCTCGGAATTCCCGGCCCCGCGGGGAGGGGGCGGATCTGGCTGGGAGGAGGGGCGGGAGAAAAGCGCTAGAAAGTTTTCGGCAACTTTTCTGAACCGTCGGTCATAGGAGCGGATGCGCGTGGCTTGCGCAGGCGCGGTGGGAGGATGGCAGTGGGCGCCCTGCTGGCCCAGCCCCCTACTTTTCCAAGCTTGAGTAGCACAGCTGGGTCACAGCTGGGCGGGGGCGGTGGTGTCTCTTCTTGTTGCTCCTCTCCTACTGGCTGGATGCCTAAGCTCCGCCCTTCATCCCGATTCGTTCGCTTTGCGTCCCACTAGCTCCGAATCAAGCTATTGGTTATGTCTACGGGCCTCTCTATTGGCCTACCGGGGCCTTCCTCCCCACATCAGAGACTTCGCGGGGCTTAGGACAGACCAAAAAGTATTTTATTCGCAAGGATCGGGGGTGGGTTCATAGGTGGGGACAGACAATAAATACTGAGGAATGTAGAGTCTCAGTGCATCCAAAACGTGGGTCCCAGAGTCTGTCAGTGAGTCAGAGGACAAGGTCAATAAATACCCACACTGCCTCGGGGTTGGGGGTGTGCAGCAGTGGCTCCGACGGCAGCATATGTGAGGAAGGGGTCGTCGCAGCATCCCTAGGAGCGGGGCTGTTCAAAGCCAGAGGCTCCCATGAAAGCTGGTAGAGGTTGGGCTGATCGTTTGCTATGGGACTGGGACCTCCCCAGAGATCAGGGGCTCATGCACAAGGACTTAAGGTTTGATGGTTTGTGACCAGTGGCTGGAAGCGTGAAAAGTGAAATCGGATGGGCTGAGCTGTTTGCCTATCCACGTCGGGCCTGAGTAAAGTGGTCGGCGAATGTCCTGGCAGCAGCGGCAGCGTTCAAGCCGCCTGCCCTGCAGGAACCGGGTTCCTGCGCACGGGTCCTGCTCCTCCCTCCCCGGCCGCCAGGGGGCAGGCCCGGATCACAGGAGCGGAGCCGGGTGGGGACCCAGGCTCGCAGAAGTGTAAAGTGGGGTGGCCGAAGGGGGGATGGGCAGAGACGCTCTGGGCCGTTCCCTGGTCACCCGGCTTTCCAAGGGGGCCTAGATGAAAGATGGCTTGGAGTCTTAGGGTTCAGGGGGCGAAGGTGGCTCCGGAGAAACACCAGACTGGGGTATAGGCCACCAACCCAGTGCAGCCCAGTGTGGCGGCAGCAGCCAGAGCAGCGGCGAACAGGAGCAGGCAACGCGCCTCGGATAGGCGAGACCTAAGGACCTGCAGGCAAGAGGGCAGGATTAACAACTGGCTCCAGGGAGCAGCCCAGCCTGTACCCATAGATGGGCCAACAATCCTCTGAGCGCATCCCTTATGCCCCACAGCCCGCAGTTACAGTTGACTGCTCGCAAGCCTGAGCTCCCTTCAGAACTCATCATTGGCTACTTCGTAGCGGCCTGTGTTGATTGGCCGCCCGATCACCCTCCCTCCCTGCGGTGGCTCCACAGAGGCACAGGAAAGCGGTGATGACACTCAGTGGGCGGAGCGAGGCGAAAGCCCGTGACGGGAGGACTTGGGACATACCCTGGCAGGGAGCAGCAGGTGACGGCGGTGCATGGGGCCTGGCCCCACCAGCGGGCATTGGCCCAGAGCCACGGCCGGGGGGCCATCTAGCTGGAGAGAGAAGGGACAGGTGACCCGATCGGAGCCCAGCCCGGCCGGCCGCCTTCAGCAGCAGGGCAAGAGGCAGTATAGGGAGTCAAGGCAAGAACGGGAATCTAGGAAATTCCTTTGGGGAATATTTGGCAAAGGGCCTGAAACAAGGGAGAGCTGGTAGGTGGCAGGCTGAGTGAAGGGTATCTTCCTTCTGGAGCCCCCAAAGAGAGCGAGCCCTAAATATGGACGGGGAGATGGGCTGTGGGTAGCAGATCTGAGTGGGGATGGGGAAGAAAGGGGTCTTACATGGGAAGGTGGATCCATGGCCCAGGGACTGGGGACCCCCATGACAGCTGGAAGGAGAAGAGAGGTGTATGGAGCGTGGAGGGCGGAAAAGGGCGGTGGCTCGGCGTGCCCCAGCCTGGGACCCTCCCCTGTCCCAAGTGTCCACACACCCAGCACGCCCCCATCTTCACCCGGTGCCCTCCTGGCCTGGGACGTGTGAGGGACTCGCCTGGGGCTCCCGGAGGCTGCAGCATCTCCATCCGCTCTTGCAGCTGCCGAACGTGAGCCTCCAGGTCTCGGTTCCGGACTTCGGCCTCCTGCAATTGGCTGCAGGAAGATAGGAAGGTAAGCCAGCCCATAGGGTGAAGGACTGGGAAGGCTGCTGGCACCCCGCACTCTGACTCCAACCTGGAGAAGTTCTGGTTGGCAGTGCGGATGGCTTCCAGCTCACGGCTCAGGCTCTGCCGGGTGAGAACCTCCTCCTCCAGGGCTTCCTGGAGCTCCCGCAGCGTCACGACGGTCTCAGCCTCTGCCGCAGGGACAGCTGCAGGGCCGGTCACTTCTGCCTGTAGGTGGGGATCGAGTTTAGGACCACCACTGGGCTCGGTCCTGCTCACTCTTCCCCTGGCCTTGTCTCTGGTATCCTAGTAGCTTCTGGGACAGTCAACACAGGCACTGAAGGGCTGGCATCAGAACTTAATTGTGTCCCTCCCAATCCCACAGTGCTTCAGACAAACCTGGCTTTACCCACAAGCCTCCCGAGTTTGTCTCTGGCCTGCTCTCTACAACCTCCCCTCCTCCTTCCAAGGGCACCTACCGCCTTTAAGAAACAGCATTCCACCTGGTGAGCTCTGATCTCAGTTCTTCCAACTGATAAGAACCCCTAACTCAGCCTCCTCCAGGTGATCAGCAGTCCCTCCCTCCCTTCCAGCCCTGGTTGGTGTTGCTTTCGGACCCCACACCCATGCGGGGATAGCATCTACCTCTGAGCTGCAGATTCCCTAGTTCTCTTTGTTATTTTTCACTTGAAGACAGGGTCTCATTGCATAACACAAGCAAGCCTTGACTTTAGGATCCTTCCGCCTGTTCTTCCTGAGTAGCTAGGGCATGCTGTTGGGTCTTACTGAAGCAGCAGCCTGACAGGGGCCACTGCAATGTTCTGTAAACTGCAGCGCTTGGCCCAGCAGGTCCACCCACCCAGCAAGCTCTGCCCTTCTCTCTGCAGGTTCTTGGTCAGCCCTCTCCTCCGTCTACTCACCACTTGATTGGGTGGGGACACTGGTGGCTCCAAGTTGAGCACTTGTAAGTCTGCCTCAGGCAACTGCAGGGCCTCCAGTTCCATAGGGGTGGGGTCCAGGACCTCATTGTCTCTGAGAAGAGGAAGAGGCTACCAAACAGGGATCTGGGGCTCCCTAACGTGTGGGCACCAGGCCAGGCTTCCAAGACCCCATGGCTCAAGGAGGAGCAGGGCAGACTGCCAGGGCTAGTCAACAGCCCCTCCTCTGCCTAGCAAAGCCTCTGATGACAGGACCTCTGCCTCTTGGCTACCTTGCCGGCTGACTGAGCAGTATGGCTCTACAGAGGGTGGGCTATATCCCAACCTGTTCTACCCAGTGTGGGATAGAAGCTGCTTGCAGATCAGGACATAAGACATTCTTACAGTTAGCTGTGCCAGTCTGGGACATGCCCGATGGTGACCACCTGTACAAGCTTCCTCTAAGTGTTCCCTGCTTCCCAGTTTACTCCTGAGAAGTGGCCTATTCATTGATCATTTTGTGGCAATGCAGGACCTCATAAACGAGAGCTAAGATCTCTCTGTTGTTAAGATAGGATTTCTCTGCATAGCCCCAGTTGTCCTGGAACTTACTCTGTAGACCACGCTGCCCTCAAACTCAAGAGATTGCCCATCTCTGCCTCAAGTGGTGGGATTAAAGGCATGTGTCATACCTGAATAGGTTTGAATTTTTTTTCTTTAAAGATTTATTATTTTTATCTTTAGTACTTTTTAAATCTTTGTCTTTTCTTTTGAGACAAGAGTTCATGTAGCTCAGGCTGGCCTGGAACTTGCTATAGCTAATGATGACTGTGAACTTTTGATCCTCCTGTGATCTCCTCCCTGGTGCTCAGATGACAGGTGTGACCCACCATGCATCCTTTCCACAGTGCTGAGGTCAAAGCCCAAGACCCTGAGCATGCTAGGAAAGCACGTGCCCCAGAGCTGGGGATGCTCTCCTGTACCGGGCCATGCTCCCAGTCCAGGAAGCACTGTCTTACTTGAATAATTGATTTCTTGTTTTGTCTTTGAGACCAAGCTCTTACAACGTACCGTACTGTACCAGGTTGGCCTTGACCTTGTGATTCTCCTACCTCCACTCCCCCAGTACTGGCACTGCAGGTGTGTGCCACCACATGCCTGACCAATAATGAATTTATTTCTGGTATTTCAAGACAAGTTTTCACTCTGTAGCCCAAGCTGGCCTCCTTGATGGTGGGGTTCCAGGGTAAGACACCCTGCCTAGCAATAGTGGATGTTGTCTATCTTTTGTTTCTTGTAGCCAGGCTGGTATTAGACTCACTATATAGCCCAGAATGGTCTTGAACTTCTGATCCTCCTGTCTCTATTCTAAGTCCTGGAATTACAAGTCTGTGCCACCACACCCCGCATAATGAATGGAGGCTTTGAAAAGGCTTTACTGACTGGGCATGGCACATGTCCATAATCATAGCGCTCTAAAGCCAGCTTAGGCTGTATGAACAAGATCCTGCCTCAGAAAAGAAGACAAAAAACTTTAAAAACTTAAAAGTTGTTTTATTGTTATGTGCTCCAATAAGTTAATGTTCTTAAAATAAACTGTCAGATTCCAGGCCTGTTTTCTAAGAACCTGGGTCCTATGACATATCTTAGAAACATAAAAGTCAATAGCTGGAAGACTCTGGAAGGCTGAGTATAGACTCTTGGGTTATACAACTGAGCTGAAGTGCATATGGCCAGGAAAGCCAGAGCGACATAACAGGGGACTGGTCTCAAAAACAGCAAAACAAAGTACATATGTGTTCCTGTACAGGCTAGTCTTATGTCAACTTGATACAAGCCGAAGTCATCAAAGAGGAGGGAGCCTCAATTAAGAAAATGCCTCCAAGCCTGGTGGTGGCAGTGGTGGCGCACACGTTTAATACCAGCACTCAGGAGGTAAAGGCAGGCGGATCTCTCAGTTCAAGCCCAGCCTGGTCTACAGAGTGAATTCCAGGACAGCCAGGGCTACACAGAGAAACCCTGTCTCAAAAAACCAACAAAACAAAAATAAAAACAAAAACAAAAAACCACCAACCTAAAACCATCAAACTTCAGGCAAGCCGATAGGGCATTTTCTTAATTAGTCATTGATGGGAGAGGGTCCAGCCCATTGCTGGTGGAGCCACCCCTGGGCTGAGCAAGCCATGAGGACAAGCCATTAAGCAGCACCCTCCACGGCCTCTGCATCAGCTCCTGCCTCCAGGTTCCTGCCCTGTTTGAGTTTCTGCCCTGACTTCCTTCAGTGATGGACAGTGATGTGGGAGTGGAAACCAAATAAACCCTTTCCTCCCCAGCCTGCTCTCGGTCATGGTGCTTCATCACAGCGACAGAAACCCTCAGACAGTTCCTAAGAATCCTTTCCTCCCCAACCTGCTCTCGGTCATGGTGCTTCATCACAGCGACAGAAACCCTCAGACAGTTCCTAAGAATCCTTGGTTTCAAGACTGATCCTTTGAACTGACTGACTGAGGTGAGCCTTCAAACATATAGCCAGTAGGCAATCACGCTTACCTGAGGGCCATGCAAGAGTAGGAGTAACCCACGAAAGGCAGGTGGACCCCAAGTGGCATGTCCTCCTGCATGTCCGATAGTGTCTCCTATGGAAGAGGTGCAGGGCTGTGGCCAACAACTGTCCAGGGTTGGCCCCTCACCCCTCTCTAATCATAACTGTCCCCATTAAGCCAATCCCATGAGGTAAGGTGTCCCTTCTATCATTTTCTCTTGTATCTTGTTGCTTCTTGTTGGGCCTCAGCCCACATCACACTTTTCTCTACTGCAGTGGGCAAAGGCAGGACCTAGAGCTTGTTAAATCTAATGCTGAGAGAGCACTAGCCAGAGAGAGGATCTCCTTTTGGGCCTCAGCTCAGTCTCCTCCAAGAAGCTCTTCAGCACCTTCCATGCTGGGTCCATTTTAGCCTTGCTAACAGTAAAACCTCACTGTCTTGAGAAATGGTCACCTGTGTGTCCTCAAGCCTGAGTGGGCACATTGCAGTGCTCTAGGGTAACAATGTGGGACCAAAGAAGGCTGTCATCGCATTGTTTTATCCTTCAAAGGGGAAGTTTCACTATGCAGCCCTGACTGGCCTGGAACTCACGATGCAGAGCACGTTGGCCTTGATCCACCAGAGCCCCGCCTGCCTCTGCTTCTGGAGCCCGGGATTAAAGGTGTGCACCACCACACTAGCTCATCATCCCAATTTTATGAAGGGGGTTGGGAAGTCCCCTTAACCACTCAGGAATCGCAGGTACATACCCCGCCCCCGCTCACCATGGTAGTGAGCCGGTCCTCTACCACATCGAAGTTGCATGTGTCCGTGGCACCCTCGAAGTCTGGTGTAAAGGGGGGTACACTGTCTCGGAGAACCTCCCAATCAAGGCCACAGAAGAAAGGGTGCTTCTGGAAATCACCTGCCCCACCTCGGCCTAGCCTTATCTCCGCAGGGCACAGCAGGCCCCGAATGAGATCTTGAGCTTCCTCAGGGACACCCATGTCTGCCAGAGGCAGAGACAGGTGTTCCTGTTCAGAAAGCAGAGAAAAGCGAATCAGTCCTGTGTTGAAGAGCTGGCTCAGTGGGTAAGAGCACTATTTCCCAGCACCCACATGGCAGCATACAAGTCTGTGTCTCCTCTTCCAGGGGACCACACGCCCTCTGACTTTTGTGGGCACTTATATAGTGCACAGACATACAGGCAGCTTAATCTTAAACATACTTATATAAATATCTTTTTAAAAAAAAAAAGCCTGGGAGCATGTGCCATCATGCCAGGCACCCTGCGTGGCCCCCATGCTCACCTTGTAATGCACAATCTTGGCATATGTCTCAGCTGTGGAGTCGGCGTAGAAGGGTGTCTGCCCGTAGAACATTTCATAGGCGAACACGCCCAGGGCCCACCAGTCACACTCAGGCCCGTAGCTGCCTGCCCCAGGCCCTCCGCCTACAGCCTGCAGAATCTCAGGAGACAGGTAGTCTGGGGTGCCCACAGCCACCAGCGACCTCACCTGTGCCAACCAGACCTGAATGCTTAAACCCTTCCCCAACCTGGAGCACAGGATGTCCCCAGTAAAGCGAGCTCCTTTCTTGTTCTACATCTGGCCTGGCCCCTACCCAAGCTCCACTCTTCAGCTCTTCAACCCAACCCCGCCCCCTGCACCTTCTGGTCCCTAACTGTTAGGGAGAGTTTCACCAGGCTCTTCCCATCGTACCTTTCCATCAGGCTGTAGTTTGAGGCAGGAGCCAAAGTCGGCCAGACGGATGTGCCCACACCGGTCCAGCAAAATGTTATCTGGTTTGATGTCCCTGTGCACAGACAGAAGAAGGAGGTGCTTGAAAGACTGCACCCCTGGGTCCCACCAGGCTCTGTCCAGTTCCACCCCAGCAGGGATTCTACAATTCTAGACCCCATTCCTGCCCCCAATGGGATCTGACCTCAAGGTACCCTTCCTTCCCACACAAACTCTGCTAACCCTCCAAGGGCCCTGCCACGCCCACCTGTGCACGTAGCCCAGCCGGTGCACCGAGTCTATGGCCATGACAATCTCGGCCAGGTAGAAGCGCGCCATCTCGGCGGGGATCCGCTCCCCAAACTTGCTCAGCAGCGTTAGCAGGTCCCCGCCCACGTAGTATTCCATGACCAGGTACTGGGAGCAGGCGTGTCACAGCGGGTTGGTTGCCCCCAAGACTCCCTGAGACACCCCGTCCCCAAGCCCTCCACTGTGATAGAGTGCCTCAGAGATCCGAACGAAGGCCAAACCAGACATCATCTCTTTTCTCAAGAAAGGTCCCTCTTCTTCCTGAGACATATTCCTACCCACCCCCGGGCTACGGCTGCTCTCCCTACTTCAACTTTCTTGACTTGAAGTGGTGTATCTGTCACTCCTTCCTGGTCACCGGGGCCCGGAGCTCACCAGGTAGTTGTCATCCTGGAAGGCAAAGTGCAGCTGCGTGATCCAGCGCCGGTCCCCTTTCACCAACACATCCCTTTCTTCCCGGAAGCACGACACCTGTGAGGCAGGAGCGATGCTGCAGAAGGTGAGCTGGAGAGATAAGGGCGCCTCCCCCAGCCCTGGTCCTCACCTCGCCTCTCTTCAGCATGTCCCACTTGTTCATAATCTTCATGGCATACACCTGGCCTGTCTGTTTCATCTTCACCACCGCCACCTAAAGGTGGAACCGGGATGACAGTAGAGGTGGCAGGGAAAACAGCAAGGCTCACCCAGATAGGACTCCACCCTTATTTCCACCCAGCCTTAGCCACGCCCCCACGCACACAACACCCACTGACCCCCCCAAACCCCGCCTCCACCTCAGCCTCAGGTTCAAGCTCATTCATCAATTTTTAAGACTATGCCCCACCCACCTCAAGTAAGGTTCCACCCTCAGGCCACTCAAGACTCACCTCACTGAATGCCCCTCGCCCGATCACCTTCAGAATCTCAAAGTCATCCCTCTGCAGTCGGACCTCCTTAAGCCTTGCTGCAATGGGATCCACTGGGTAGGGGGTGGAGGAAGAGCCAAAGGTCACCAGAACACTAGAGGCAAGGGTGGTACCCTCAGTCTCTTCTTCCCTCTGCCCCTTAGGTTGATTTTAGGGTTCTGCTTCTAAAACCTCTGTGATGTTTGGGGGCTCAGAACTGACTGTTTCCACAGGACTGTAGGGCCAAAAGGGAGGCAGAGGGAGGGAAACGAGGGGGAAGCCCAAACCTATGTGACGTTAGGGTGCTCAGTCAGGTCCCCTGAGATTCTCATTTAATGTCTTGCGCCATGGCCTCAAAAGGCAGTGGTGTCTAGTACAGCCATCATGAGGACTGCACTTGGGAAACTTTAGTAGAGCCTGGGGTAGGGGAGGACACAGCCCACCAGCATCCTAGACACTGCTAGAAGCATTCTTGGTCTCCAAAGCGGGTAGGAGAGCCTTCTTACAGCCAAAGCTCCAGGGGATAAGGTCCTGTGCTAGGGTGTTTCAATAAGAGGAGAAGCTGCCAGGTCGGAGGCTGGCAACTAGGGGGCAGGGGGCAGAGAGGCCAGCCTCCTTTGGGAAGTGGTCAGGACTGAGAGTAAGGTTGGAGGAGGAATGAGTGTAGGAAAGAGGGAGATGGTGGGTCAATAGAGAAGAGAGGGGTTTGGGTAAAGTGGGCCGCCAGAGAAGACACAGCCAGGGCCAAGGCTGAGGGGGGGTTGGGAGGAGAGAGCCAAGGCATTGAGCCCTTTTAAGGCAGCGGGAACCCAGGCCCCCTCCCCCGCTCAGGCCTGGCAGGGGAGGGGAGGGGCCCACAGGATGCTGCTCAGGCCACAAAAGGACTGCTCCTTCTCAGTGGGCCAGACCCCCACCCCCACCCCTGTTCTCAGTTTACCCCCTACCAGCCCAGCCCCATGCTCTGCAAAAGGGAGGTTGAAGGAGTCCCTGAGGCTGCAGAGGAGAAAAGTCCTCCACAGGCGTAGTGGCCTAGCCTATGGCCTCCACCTTTCCATCTATGAAATGGGGGAGGAGAGAATGAGCTGGGGCCACAGACATGGGCATAAAGGCCAAGGACCAAGAGCATGACCCTTAATGATGGGCACAGAGCAACAGAATAGTGTTATTTGTAAGGAAGCTGGGGTAAGCCTGTACTGTGGCTGGATGTGGAGCAGGGGCAGATAAGGTCCAGGCCCAACCACTAGGCCTCAGAAGACCTTTACAGATGGGCATTTAAGTTGTGAGGGGAACTAGAGACCTTGAGCTAGAACCACAAAAGCAGGCCGAAAGCCAAATGGGATCTCCCGTCTGGGCAGCCCGGTCCAGGAGGGTCCAAGACACACTCCCAAGCTGAAAGTGTTCCTCCTTAATTTGGGGGACATAAGGGATGCTGGGTGGCGCCTGTTTGCCGGGCTGGTTCTCCCCCAGGGCCTCTGTGAGTCACTGTGCCCTCACAGCTCCTGGACACCTGTCGGGGCAGCTGGGGAGGCAGACGCCAAACACCTGCCTACGGGGCCGCACCCTGGCAGCTGCCCCACGCTCTCCCTCCCCACACTCTGGGAAACCAGGGAGGGCTGTAAAGCTTATTTTGGAGGGTGAGGGTCCTATAAGAGAAAGCTACCAGGCCCCTTTGTGGGTACAGAGAAGGCAGCAGGTTGTGCCCACCCCAGCCTGCACTGGCTGAGTCATGGCTGGCCTCCACTGACCCTAGTCTGCCCCAGCAGGGGAGCTTGGGATCAAGGCCTGAACTCTGCTTGAGTCCCGGCAGGAAGACCTCTCCAAGCCCTCCTGCCCTCCACAACCAATTCCTGCCCTATAGGCCCACCTCTGCCTTGCCCCTCCACCCCATGCCTCCTGCCCATACTCACCCCACTGCAAGAAGTCGGCCACATACTTGTCCTGGGCTAGGTGGGAGGCGCCCAGCTCCTGGTGGACGCCCAGGAGAAGGTCGAGCAGGGGCTCCAGCCCCAGGAAGCCGGGGTCCAGCACCAGCTGCTGGAGCTGCCTCAGCCGCACCTCGGCTGACATGTTGGGCAGGCAGCACCATGGCCCCTCCCCGGGCCGGAGCTCGGGGTCTTCCTGTCACGGGGCCTGGCTACCCCCGTCCAGGCCCCAGAACCCTGGCTGCATGTCTGCCTGTCCCTGACTATCCCTTGGGTCCCTCTGGCCAGTTCTAAGGCTGAGGCCTCCTCCTCTTTTCCCCACCCCTTGGCCCAGCCCCCCTCCCGCCTCCCAGCTTTAACCCCTCCTGAGCCAACACCCCAACTCCCTTCTTTCAGGGCCCCTCAAAAGTCTTTGATGCCCAATGTCAAAGGATAGAGCAGTACTCCACAGATGCCCCCCAAAGCCCCTACCCACCCACAAAAGGGTAAAGCAGAGGGAGTTACAGGTGTGAGGTGTCAGTGCCCAGAAGTGCCAATCTAAGTTCAGAGCTAGGGGTGGGGAAAGGGGCTGATGCCTAGGCCCACGGGGGAGGGGGCAGAGGCCAGGGACAGCTTCTTCGTGACTCAGCAATGGATTCCGACTTTGGGACAGTTAAATTTAGTTCCTGTGCCTGCTGTATTACACGCCCCCCCCCCCTTTTTTGGCAGGAGGTGGAAGGGAGATCAGGAGGGAACCTAGCCAGCTACCAGGGCCAGGAGTGACCTGCTGGCCCAAGCCTGGGGGAGGCAAGTGGTGGAGCCAGGCCCTCCCAAAGCGAGAGAGACCCCAAAATAGCTCCCTGGCCACAGGCCGGGGCAGCCACATTCCTGCCCAGGCTAGGATTAGAGACAGAAACATTTTGGGGGTTGGGGGTGGAGCCATCTGGACAGCCTGCCAGGAGACATGTTAGTGTCTTTCTAGGGTGGCCAGTTCTCTGGGGAGGAAATCATGGCGTCCAGCAGCTGGCACTTCAAGGGCCAGGGGCTCCAGGCTGCAAAAGCATGTCCAGAAGATGAGGCACAGCTCAATTCCCAGCATCCTCCCCTCCTCCCGGAAGAGCATGCTTGGATAGTCCTGACACTTTAAAACAAGTTTCAACACCTCTGAAGGACCTAGCAGGAAGGGGCCACCTCAGTCTCTTGACTCTGGGAGTCAGGGGCTCTTCCAGAGGACTCTGCTCAGGGCTAGGGGATGTGGAGGCAGAGTAAATTGGCCTTCCTTTGGTCAGAGCACAGCCCCCAGGCCCCACTCCCAACACGTCCCGGGGAACAGAGATAACCCTGTGCTGGGACGGACACAGACAGACAGACAAGCACGCGCGCGCGCGCGCGCGCACACACACACACACACACACACACACACACACACACACACACACACACACACGCCCCAGGGAACAGAGACACTGTGCAAACAAAGACTTTAGTATAAATAAGAGGTGGGGGGGGACAAGGAGGGCCCTGGGGGCTTCCATAATTTAACACTCTTCAAAAGCACAAACCATAGCAAGGGGTGGGGTGTGGGCTGGCAGGGGGACACCCCCCTCCAGCCCTCTCACCCAGGGGCACTGTGGAGTTGGGCTGTTGTGGGTGGAGTCTCTCCCAGGAGTGACCAGTCACATGCTTAGACAGGGATGTGGGTTAACACTGATACTTCAGAGGACAGGTCATTGTACTTGGCAGTGGGTAGAGGCCAGGGCTGAGGCACACAGGCCTCTACAACCCCATGGCTGGGCCAGTCTAGGGGATCCCCAGCATTTGGACAGGGTGGGGCTTGCAGCAGTCCTTCCGTCATGATTAGTCTTGTTAATACAGGGATCCTTGAGGTCAGCAGGGAGGATTATGGCTAGGAGGCTGGGGGCATGGGACATCCACAGCTTCACACCACAGTGCCACTGGGGGAGTTGCCTGGTTGGGAGGAGATGCCCTGGGGAGGATGAAAGGGAGGCTGGATTAGACAACACCTGGGCTTCTGCCAGTGCTGGGGTTGAGGGGGGCACCCGATGGCTTCACAACTGCTTCTGCCCCAGCTGGGCCCCCTGGCTCCCAGTCCTAAAGCTGCCATCCTGGCTAGGAACAAACAGCTCAGCAGCCTTCCCTGCCCCAGGAGATCCTGGGCAGACAAGACAGGACAGTGGAGAGGAAGGAGAGAAACTGGGGCCCACTTCCAGCTTAGGAATTGGTCCTACCTCTACCACTGACTTGCTGGGTGACCTGGGCCAACTTGCTTCCCCTGTCTGGGCCTCGGTCTCCTCATCTGTAAACTAGGGAGACAGAGGGGTATCTTTTAGAGTTCACACTCCCCAAGTCCTACCATCCTGCCTTCGCTGAGGCTGCTCTGACTTTTAAGGCTTCTGAACTCTAACATTCCACAGCAAAGGATCTGAGGGAACTGAAGGCAGTGTGGGGTCCTAGATGCTGAGCCCACATGCTGAAGAACCAAGATAGACCAGTGCCAGGTTTTCACCTCACTAACTAAGAGCACAACCACCCCACAGCCCATCTGCAAGGCACAGTGACCAGGATCACACACCAAGTGGAAGTGCAGGCCTGAGCCCCTGTGATTCCTATCCCACCCCACTCCTCAGAAATGGAGTGACTAAGAGGCAGGCCCTCGGTTCAATCTCATCCCAACAGTGTCAGCCCCAAAATAAAGTTTCACCATTTAAAATGCAGATTTCCCATAAAAATAGGCTCTGCCTTGAGTGCTAAGAGTGGGCCAGGTGGGCCATCAGAGGTTCTTCACACGGGGCTGTGGGCCCCCCCACTCTCTCCCCTACACCTGACCTCTCTGCTGACTCATCATCCTGTCATCCGGGAGGCCCATGACTCAGAGGGGAGCAGGATGAGTGCCCCTCAGCCCTGAGAGTCCTGCCCCGGGTGGGTGGACTCACCGCCTTGCCTGGCCGAGCCCAGGTGCAGATGAGGCCCTCCTGGCAGGCAGTGATGATACAGTCCTCCAGGAACAGCAGCACAGTCAGGCGCTCCTGAGCGATCTTCTTGCACACGAGCGGCTCCAGTAGTGGGACCTCATGAATTCGAGGGCACAGTGCTGTGCCCAGCACCTTGGCTGGGTCCAAGCGGCTGCGGGGAGCAGGGCCACTGAGCTTGTCGTTGCTGCTATTGCCCCCACTGCCACCACGGCTGATGTTGCCCAGGCTGTGGTAGCGCTTGTGTTCCTTTTCAGCCCCTCGGTCCCGCCGCTCCTGCAGGGTCAGTGTGGCAAAGCGGCCAATGCTGAATGGTGTGCAGGGCTCCATTGCTGCACTAGGCCCACCAGCTTTGCCACCACCAGCTGGGTGTGGGAGGCTGTTGGAGCGTGACAGGGAGCGGGGCAGGGGGCCTGTGCCTGTCTCTCCGGCCCGAGAGCTACCAGAGGCTGGTGGGGTGGCCCCAGGTGTGCCTGGGAGGGTGCGGGTACGGGCCAGAGAGGGGTGAGGAGAGAGCACATCCTCTGTGAGGTCCCACAGGCAGAACTGTGTGTCCTGGCCAGCCGAGCCAAAGCGGTAGGTGATGGAGCCAGCCTTGGGTAGTGGGGACAGTGGGGCTCCTGTGTCTGAGTTGGTGGCTTCAGGCTCTTCCTCCTCACCACTGGGATCCCCATTACCACTGGCCGATGTTGCCTCCTCTGCTCGTGTGGTATAGGGATCAAAGGCCACAGCATTGACCCAGGACTTGTGGCCATGGCCTCGAGCCACTACACGACCCTCCGTGAAGGACCACACAGTGACCAGGTCATCTTCCCCTCCCGTCACCACATAGCGGCCATCAGGGCTCCAGCACACACACAGCAGACCCCCAAAGTAGCTCTTCATGAGACCACGAAGAAGCATGCTGTCAAAGTGGAAGACACGCAGGCAGCCATCCTGGCTGACACAGGCTAGGTGTCGGCCATCGGGTGAGAATGCAAACTCGTTGAGGGGCCCCTCACCCACCGCCCACTTGGCCAGTGGATTGCGGGGTGCCTTGCTTTTAGCTGCATAGACAGCAAAGCCCTCACCCTGCTTCAACAGGCTATACTGGGGTGGGGTAGAGGCACAGGGGTGGCTGACATTGTAGAGGTACAGGTGGCCACTGGCGTGAGATGCGAGGAATAGACTCTCCGACTCAGGCAGCCACTTCAGATATGTCACCTTGGTCTTGTCAATCAGCCGCTGGAAAGGGAATGACAGGTGGGTTTGGGAGTGATTACTTCTGATGGACTGTGTCCTATATCCTGGAACCCCAGCTCCCCCACTGACTGAGACAGACTGCAGGATATCACAGGGACACAGTGAAGAAAAGTCTCCTGTGAGAAGCGCCATGGTGACTCCATGTCCTGCCTATCAAAGGACTATCCTCTAGCCACTTAGCTGTTGCTTCTGTCTTCAGCGTCAGCATAAAGATCCCAGAATGCCAGTTTCCCCCCAAGAAAGGGTCCACGGTACTAGTCCCAGCAGTTGGCGCAGCATCCAAAGGACATGGCCCTAGCAATGTCCCTGCACAAAATGATGGCAGCCTCACCCTTTCAGCTGCACCTATCAAACCCCTCCAGGCATCTCTCCTTTTCCCAATGAAGTCTTGCTTCCAACAAAAGCTGCAGCTTCTTGTGCAAAGTGTGCCCACCCTAACCACCCACGTCCCACTGCCACCACCCACAATGTTTCCCTGTTGGCCTCAGACACTCATAGCTGTCTCTTCCTCAGTGGCCTGAGATTAGTAAATTTGAGATGAGTAAATTAGTAAATTCTAGTGCTGCCCTGTGAGAAGCTCTATAGCTTGGGGCAGGCACTGTGATGACCCAACTTCTCTCCTGGGACCAAGCTGCGCCCCACTCAGGGCTGAGAAAGTCACCAGCCCTTGAATTATCTTAGCCCTATGGTTCAGGGACAGAAGGGTATGTGGGGGTCACTTCTCTGGCTCCTATTGATGAGGAGGGCAAGGTCCCTCCTATGGCTTTCCAGGCCAACCCTGGTCAGCACCTCCTGCTCCTTCCCAGAATGCACCTTCTGTCTTCTCTCCCTCAACCGCTACCCTGGCCATCCTGCCTGGGGGAGTTTATCTAAGCTGTTCCTTCTACTCTTGAGCTTAGGCAGACCTTGAACTTTTGATCCTCCTGCCTCAGCCTCCCAAATAACGGCAATAACAGACACGTGCTACAAGGCCGACCCATTCTCTCTATTAAGTGTCCTTCCCTGGAGGCCTGCCTCTTTTAGGCTTCACTTCAGTGGCAGCTCCTGGCTGACGGGGCTGCATGCAGGACACCTGATGAATCTGCAGTTTGTCTCCCAGACTAAAAGTGTGGCTAGGGCAGGCCTTCCATGTGCTGGAGAGCAGCCTGCACAGAAGGGGACCGCTGTTCTGTGAGTGGGTGAGTGCATTTTTAATCCACTCAGCGTTGGGCTTCTTCGCTCCCTCTGGTCATTTGCTCATTTGAGAACATTTGTGGACCACCTGTCCTGGACCAGAGACAGTACAACCAGAGTACAAAGGCCCTCCCTGCCTGCTTGCTAACGTCATCTCCTGGCATTTCCTTTTAAGCCAAGTTAGTCCAACTGAGCGGTCCTTATGAATGAGTTTCTATAGTCCTGTGAGAAAGGGACACAAATCCTACTTTGCAAAAGAAAACTATTTGCTCAGACAACAGATCACTTTCTCCAAACCACATAGTAAGTCAATGATACAGCAGGGACTAGACTCCAAAGCCCAAAGAGCTCAGAATTTGAAGTCAGCAAAAACATCAAGAAAGTTCCAACTGCCTATGAGCCTCAGTCTTCCAATCTGTGAGATGGGTGCTATACTTTCTTATCCATCCATGGGTGAGAACTTAAGAAGTAAAGCCTTCTTTCAGCATAGGGCTGGCACAGTAGAGGACCGGGACATCTTAATAATGGCACCATCAGCAGCTGGCTGTCACTCGTTACCCTCTCCCTCATCCTGCCCCTCTCAGGCCTATTCTGTTTCTAGGCAGCTTAGTGAGCAGGTGGGTACATAAACAAGAAGGGAGCAGTTCATGTCCTCGATCACCTCTTCATTGAAGAGCTTGCTGGTGTCCTTCTTGATGAGGTCTAGGTACTGCACCTGGCCAGCAGAGAAGCCCACCAGCAAGGAAATGGTCTCTGTGGCCGCTGTAAACTGGTTGAAATCGTGGCAGGTGGGCTGGGTCCCCTTGTAGATCCGCTTGTCAATGGGCTTGTTGAGGTCAATGGACTTGAGCCATGGGAAAAGACGAGTTAGCCAGTTAGAGCAGGGAGAGGACGGAAGAGGAAGCTGAGGTTGGGGAAAACCACCAAGGGGAAGCAGGGTTAACCTCGAGGGAAGTGGCTTGGTGGGCGGGTGGGGAGGGGCAGGCAACCACAGACTGGAGGGGGCTCAAACCTAGAAGGACAGCACACACATGCTCACTTGCTCGCCACCCAATAAAGACAACAGATCCTTGCAAGGTGTAATTTAGGGATACTGCTGCTCACAGCCTCAGGGTTCAGAGTCCCTAAGAGCCTAGAGCTCATTCTCCTCCGGTCTTTCCAGCCACCACCACAGGACAACTCCAGGGGACTTAGAACAAAATTCCAAGACTCCAGGACTCAAAAATTCCAACATCCTAGGTTTTCAATTTTTTGTATATGTAGTATATATCTGTGTACATGTGTATGCATTACGCACGTGGGTGAGAGGTCAGAGGTCAACATTTAGCATCTTTCTCTGTGGTTTTCCAGCTAACATTTGACACAAGTCTCTCACTGAACCTGGAGCTCACCAGTTCAGTTAGGCTGGCTGCCAGTGAGCCCTGAGGATCCTTCTGCCTCTGCTCCCTGAATTGGGGCTGCAGACATACACAGCTGCACCCTTCTACATGGGGTACCAGGATCCAAACTCCTGTCCTCATGCTTTCAAAGCACACATTTCATCCACAGAGCCATCTCCGAAGCTTCATCTCTTTCCATTTGGAGTTCCTAAACTTCAGGACCTTCGTCGTAGTTCAGACACTCACGATGGTCCCTCATTATTTTAGGTACACAATCACCCTGGACTCTCAGGATCCCCACCTCTCTCTCTTTCTGTCACCCTTACCCTTCTGGGTCTCAATGGCTTTAGAGATGTCTGCCACACCTAGGGATGTCCCCTGCCAGGAACTCCATCAACTCAGAATTCCCATCATTCCTCCAAACTCCCTTCATTTCCTCCAAAGCCTCACTCTCTAGACAACGTATTCTTTAGGATCTCATTCACCTGTTGCTTTGTTCGCCGAGCCCTAAGCTACACCCCCAGTCCTCCCTGCCTTTTACCTGTAAGACTCCTACCTTTATCACTTGCAAATGCCTGACATAAGTCTCCAGACTCCCTCCAACACGCCAAGAATGCAGTATTTCTCCGTTCCCCTTCTCCCCTGGGCCTGCATCCTCTTTGGATTCCCCATCGCCTGCACAATGTCTGCCCCTCGGAATCCGTAACCCCGCCCCCATCTCCTCTCACAAGCTCCAACCCGTCCAGAACGTTCACTCACCACCTCCATGAACCCCCGCCCCACGCGAGGATTCGCCTGCAACCTCTCAGACTCCATTAGCTCCAGGAACCAGGCTCCCCTGGGATGCCCAACCTCGGATGCCTTCTGTCACTCCGGGGACCAGATGCTCACGGCACCCCACGAAGCGGAGCACTCACCCGTTGGCTCCCGCGGCGACAGCAGCCGGGGTAGAAGTAAAGCTCGCGGCCCAGGTTGAAGCAGACGCGGTCTCCTCCCGCACCCAGTCCCGAGGGCGTGGAGGGCGGCTCCCCGGCGCCATCGGGCTCGCCAAGGCGCACCAGGCTAAGACGGACGGCGGGCAGCGCGGGCCCCGGTCCGGGGCCGGCGGGCGGCGGGGACGACGCAGGGCCCGCGGTGCCAGACCCTGAGGCTGCGGCAGGTCCGGGCGGGGGCTGAGGGGGCTGCGGCGGCGCCGGGGTCTGGGCGGAGGCTGGACCCGACCTGCGTGTCGCGTCGCCGGGAAGCAGCTTGTAGAAACCCTCGCGAGTGCGAAACTGCGACTTGATCTCAGCGCAGTCGCCCATGGCGGCGCTGGGGCCTGCGCCGCCCTCTGCGCCGCCCGCCGCCATCTTGGCCGCCCACCGGGGCCCCGCCGCAGCCCCACCGCCAGCCACTGGACCCCCAGCCGGAAGTTGCGGACCTAGCGCCGGAAGGGGTAGGGTCGTCGTCCGGGTGACGCCTCTACGATTGGCACCCGGAACCGAAGATGGGCGGAGCCGGGACCGTTGCTGAGGTAACGGTTCTGGGGCTGTGGGCGGGGTGAAGATATGGGCGTGGTCGACGCGAAAGATTTCGGCGAGTGGTTGGCTACAGGGCGCGGCCGATAGGAAAGCCCTAGGCCCTAACAACAGCTCCCTGGGAGCCGTTTGCCTAGCAACGTTGAAACCTCAAGTGCTTTTCAGAATCCTAGCGTTGTTACAGCTGACTCCAGGCGTTTCTTGACTTTTTTTAATTAAAAAAATTACTGCATTCAGTTATTTTTGTGTTTTTGCGTAGACAAGCGCAATGTAGAGG
This sequence comes from Ondatra zibethicus, assembly GCA_004026605.1. NCBI lineage: Eukaryota > Metazoa > Chordata > Mammalia > Rodentia > Cricetidae > Ondatra > Ondatra zibethicus. The sequence goes on along the minus strand of PVIU01003575.1, from coordinate 99,469 downwards.
TCAGAGGGAGTTAAGTCTCCTCCCACCATGTTGGTCCTAGGGATCGAAATCAGACCCTCGTGCTTGGCAGTAAGTGCCTTTACCCGCTGAGCCATCTCTCTGACCTTTGTTTTGTCTCACGCCTATAGCCCAGGCTGTCCTCAGACGTGACCCAATCCTTTTCGCCTCAGCCTCCAGAAGTGCTTGGCTTTCAGGCCTGAGACACCACACCCAGCTCCTTGTTTTATTTGAGGCTCAATGGCTTACTTCTTGGCCCTTCATTGTCTACCTGGCAGCATAAAGCCCTTCCCTTCCTCATTGTGGTCCCCTGCTGCTGGGGGAGTGAAGTAAAACCTCCCGTGACCTACCTTTTCTTGGCTTTGTTTTCGTGAGAGTGGTCAGCTTTGTCAATTTGACACTACCTAGAATCACTTGGAAGACAATCTCAGTGAGGGACTGTCTATAGGGTAAAAAGGACCAAGGAAAGAACACTGCCTCTGACTTGACCCCCAGGTTGCAGAATCCCACCAATCCCTGAGCACAAAATCCCAGTCATCCCTGAACTTGCCCCAGAATTAGCCTAGAAAAACACAATCCCAAGGCACCCTGAAAAAGTGCACCCCCAACCCTCCACTGTGGGGGACACCATTCCCTAGGCAGGAGGTCCTAACTATATAAGCCCTGAACCCTGTTCAGTTAATTGCTGCTTCTCACCCCAGAGGCAGTCACCCTCCTGGATTTTTCCTTCCCAATAAATCTCGTGAGTAAGGTTTGTTATGCAGTGTGACACTTTCTCTTGAGCAAGCAGAACTGTAACACTTTCCTTTGTGAAACTTTCCCCTAGAAGAGCAGAGCTGTAACATTTGCTAACCCTGAGCAAGCCTGTAACAACTTTGCTAGACCTCAGCAGAGCTGAAAGAACCTCGCTGGGGAAGCCCTCCCTGCCAGAGCAGAGTTGTTACACTTGCACTGGGGAAACCATTCCCTAGAGCAGGACTGTAAGCTGCTATACTTAGTGATTTTGTGGTATTCCTTGGCTCCAGACTGCCTGGATACATTTCCATTGGAGCTGCAACACTTACACTGTCTACACTGGGTTGGCCTGTAGGAATGTCTGTGGGTAATTGCCTTAATTGATGTGGGAAAACCCAATCCACCGTGGGAGGCAGGGGTCCTGAACTGTGTAAAAGCAGAGACAAGACTGAGCACACCCAAGTAAGCATACATGTATTCCCCTCTCTACTCTTGACTGGGGACATTACTGCCTTGACTTCCCTACTATGATGGATTGTAACCTGGAATAGCAAGCCGAAATAGTGCTTTTCTCCTCTAAGTTGCCCCTTGTCAAGGTATTTTATATTCACCACATCAACAGAAGAAAAGATAGTTCTGTCTTGCCATTCATTCATTCATTTTGTGAGACAAGGTCTCTAGCTCAGGTTGACTTCCACGTCCCTTTGTAGCTGAAGAAAACCAAGAACTCCAGGTCCTCCTGCTTCTACCTCTTCCAGGTTGGTATGACAGCATTTTGCAGTGGTGGGGACTGAAGCCAGGGCTTTGTGCAAGCTAGGCAAGCACTCGAGCAACTGGTTGTGAACCACCATGTGGGTGCTGGGACTTGAACTCAGGTCTTCTGGAAGGGCAGGCAGCATTCTTAACCGCTGAGTCATCTCTCCAGTCTGCCCCCCCCCAATAAACAAAATTTTAAAAAATAAATGAGGCTGGATGACCCAAGTTCAGTTCCCAGTCCACAAATCAGGGGGCTCACAATTGCCTGTAAGTAAGACAACAGGGGACCTGACCCCCCTCTTCTGGCTTCTGAGGGCATCTTCACACACATGCATAGACAGCCACATACACATAAATAAAAACAAATCTTTAAAAACAAACAAGGCAGGCAGCAGTGGCGCACACTTTAATCCCAGCACTTGGGTGGCAGAGGTAGGCAATCTCTGTGATTTTGAAGACAGCCTGGTCTACAGTTGAGTTCCAGGACAGCCAGAGCTACAGAGAAACCCTGTCTTGAGAAACCAAAAACAAAGAAATAAATAAGTACAAACAAGCAAGGAGAAGGAATGACTGAGTGCACTACCTGTCATGGTGAATGAACATGTTTTATTTGGTGCGCTGGGTGCTTTCCTACCCATGTCCTGCAAGGGCAGGGAACAAAATACAACAGGAAAAAATACAATCTGTAAGTACAAATAAGGGCAAAGGCTGTGGGACAGAGCTTGGTGACCTCAGTCCTCCAGGTCTTCATCCTCCTCCTCCTCCTCCTCCTCTTCCTCTTCCTCGGCTGCTGCCAGGGCCTGCTCCTGTGCAGCCTTCAGGGCCTGCTCCTCCTCCACCGTGGGGTCACTCATCTCCATAATCTCAGGGCCGCTGGGGTACTCTTGCTGAATCAGAGCTGGCAGGGATGGGTTGAAGTTCTCGGGGCTGTACTTGTGGCCCCAGCCAATGTAGAGGTTCTCAAACTTCCTAGAGAAACAAGGAGACATTCTCTTGGGGGGAGGGACTGAGTATGGCATAGCATCACCACAGAGTTGCCAGTGGGCAGATGAAAGGTACACACGGAGTTTCGCTGTCAGTCTATCCCACAAAGGTTTACTGAGCACCTGTTGTGTGTTCACCAGATCTAAAGTGGCAAGGGGACTGAAGAATAGAGTGTGTGTGTGTGCGCGCGTGTACGTGCATGTGTGAGAGCGTGTGTGTGTGTGTGTGTGCATGTGTGTGTGCGTGTGATTGCATGTGCGCATGCGTGTGTGTGTGTGTCTGTCTGTCTGTCTATTGGTGTGAGCTTATGCACATGATTGCAGTGTCTGCAGAGGCCAGAAGAGGGCATCAAAGCCCTGGAGTGGTAGTGGCAGGTGGCTGTGAAACTACCAAATATGAGTGCTGAGAAACTGAACTCAGGGTCTCCCTATATAACACATGTATGTAGACAAGGCTGGTCTCAGACTTGTGCAGATCTGCCTTCTGAGTGTGTGGATTAAAAAGGGCATCACCACTTCACTTATATTTTGAGGCAGAGTCTCTTCACCAGGTCTGGAGCCAGATTCTGCTAGACTGACTTCACTAGTAAATCCCAGGGCTCCATTGATCCTCAGCCCCTCATTGGGGGAGTCTAGACAGGGGCTGTACCACTGAGCCACACCCCTAGCCCCTCACTGGGGGATTCTAGGCAGGGGCTCTACCACTGAGCCACGCCCCCAGCCCCTCACTGGCTTGGGCAGCAATTACCCACTATGCCATCTCCTCACCCTTGCAGTCTTCTTCCTTCACTAATCACTTCTGAGTCATTGGTTCCTGGTCTCATGTCATCAAGCATCCCCCTCTGCCTCCTTTACTGATTTCTCACTGCCTTCTCAGGGAGTCACTGAGCACATCTTGTATGATTGCAATCGCCTTACAACTAACAGCCTTGTTTGAAGATTCAGTTCACACTTGGAGTGTTTCCGTGGACACTGGAGAATGTGTGTTCTGCTGTTTTGGGGTGGAGTGGCTTTGATTTAATTTTATTTAATTTCAATTTTAAAAATAAAACTGATACTTAATTTGGTTATTGGAAAACCTCCAAAGAGTCCTGGAACAACTTGGGTACACGAATCCACTTTTACTTCTTTTTTCTCTTTATGGCAGTATGTCACCATGTGTCCTGGACTGGCCATAAACTAGAAACTCCTGCCTCAGCCTCCTTGCTGCTTGGATAACAGAGATGTATCAGTATCCTGGCTAAGGTTAATTTATTTCCCTAGTGGTACAGGAGGTTGAAGCCAGGATCTCCTGCTAGGTAAGAAGGCACTTAACTGCTGATCACGCACGCCCCCAGTCCCTCACTGGGGATTCTAGGCAGGGGCTCTACCACTGAGCCACAGCCCAGCCCCTCACTGTGGGATTCTAGGCAGGGGCTCTACCACTGAGCCACAGCCCAGCCCCTCACTGGGGGATTCTAGGCAGGGACTCTACCACTGAGCTGTATGTAGCCTCGGCTCATTTTTATCTTGAAATACATTCTAGGTTGCTCGGCCTGGCCTTATGACCCCTCTGCAGCCAAAGCTGGCCTTAGAATATCTCATCTTTCTCCTGCCTTGGCTTCCTGATTATCTCAGCTTATTGGAATCCTGATCCTGTGCCACCAGCCCAGCAAACCTTTCTGATGAAAACTTCATATCTAAACTGAGATTCATTTTAATGAAAAACATATTCCAGATTCTGAAGACATGTTATGAAAAAAGGAATGAAAAATAGAAGCTGGGTGGTAGTGGTGCACACCTTTAACCCCAGCACTGGAGAGGCAGAGGCAAGTGGATCTCTGTGAGTTTGAGGTCAGCCTCATCTACAGAGTGAGTTCCAGGACAGCCAGGGCTACATAGAAAGACCTTGTCAAAAAAAGAGGGGGGAATAGCTGGAGAGATGACTCATCAGTTCCGAGCACTGGCTGCAGACTGGAGAGATGGCTCAAGCAGTTAAGAGCGCTATATGCTCTTTCAGAGAACCCAGGTGCAATTCCCAGCACCCACATGGCAATACTACAACAGTCTGTAACTCCAGTTTCAGGGGATCCGACTCCCTCGTGCAAACATGCATACAGGCAAAACACCAGTGCACATGAAAATAAATCTTTTTTTAAAAAGCAAAATGAAAGCCAGGCAGTGGTGGTACACACCTTTAATCCCAGCACTTGGGAGGCAGAGGCAGGTGGATCTCTGTGAGTTCGAGACCAGCCTGGTCTACAGAGCTAGTTCTAGGACAGGCTCCAAAGCTACAGAGAAACCCTGTCTTGAAAAACCAAAAAAAAAAAAAAAAAAAAAAAAGCAAAATGAGGGCTGGGGCGTGGCTCAGCGGTCGGTAGAGACCCTGCCTAGAATCACTGAGTGAGGGGCTGGGGTGTGGCTCAGAGCTCAGACATAGAGCCCTGCCTACATCCTCCAGTGAGGGCCTGGAGTGTGGCTCAACAGTAGGTCACTCGCCTAGAAGTGTCCAAACCCCTGCTTCAATCCCAGCATCACAATACAATCACCCCGAAACCCAGGCTCTTTTCTAGACATTTGAACTAGAATTTTCATCTTCGCCAGATTCTCAGTGAGTCCTACACATTCCGATTATAAAACTGGTCTAGACTACTCCTGCCTGTCTCTAATGGTACTTCTTTCTTTCCCTGTGGATTGTAGATTGAGGTTGTTTTATCTCCAGAAGCCACCCAAGGACTCAAGACACCCACTTAGGACCTTACCTACTCCATAACAGGGTACTCGCTGGCATGGAGTGTGGGGTGTCATACAGCTGCATGGGGCAGGGAGTGCATGGGTGGTAGGGATGTCATACAACAAGACTGGATTTCTGCTACCAGCTCCCATGTATGGATCCATGGCCGTCTTTCCAATAAGGGCCTGGGGTCCTGCAGGCAGCTGCCAAATAGTGATGTTCAAGAGTTTCTCATAGGGGGCTGGAGAGATGGCTCAGTGGTTAAGAGCATTGCCTGCTCTTCCCAAGGTCCTGAGTTCAATTCCCAGCAACCACATGGTGGCTCACAACCATCTGTAATGAGGTCTGGTGCCCTCTTCTGGCCTGCAGGCATACACACAGACAGAATACTAACAATACTGTATACATAATAAATAAATACATTAAAAAAAAGAGTTTCTCATAGAGCCAAGTATAATGACATGCCTGCAATCCCAGCACTCCAGAAGTGCAGGCAGGAGGGAGTTCAAGGCCAGCCAGAGTGGCATAGTGAAACCCTGTGTCAACAACAATAAGGTTCTTTTATGGCTAGAGAGACAGCAGCAGAAGCCGGACAAGCTGAATCTGACCCTGGGACCCACAGAAGAGGGCAGAGTTGGCAGCACAACTGTAACTCAGCACACATAGTTTGGGATGGGTTGCAGAGATGGGAGAAGCATTGTCTGGACTCTCGGGGAGCTAGCCTGGGATACACAGCACATCACAGAAACAGACAGACAGCTACAACAAGGTGGAAGGCTAGCACCCACTCCTGTGCCTTCTGACCTCCACATGCATGATGCTGTTCATGCATGAACACACACATTAATTTTAAAAGAGTCTCAGGCACTTGTTGTCACGCACGCCTTTAATCCCAGCACTCGGGAGGCAGAGGCAGGCGGATCTCTGTGAGTTCGAGACCAGCCTGGTCTACAAGAGCTAGTTCCAGAACTGGCTCCAAAGCTGCAGAGAAACCCTGTCTCAAAAAACCAATAATAATAATAATAATAATAATAATCCACAAGAATATGGTTAAAGCATCAAGTGTCCTTGAAACTCCATTAGGACTAAGCCCAGAACTCAGCAACGTAGAGCACATTCAGAGATCAGAGCAGAAGAGCTCTGACCTCTGGTGGACAGATGTGGAATCGCAGTCAGGGTCTCAAGGCTGTAGTGGGACTGGGAGGCTAGTGAGCTGATTTAGGGACTTAGAGACAATTTAAAGGTAAGAAGAATGAAAGTGGGGGCGATCAGAGATTGTCAGTATATATTTTTTGAATGGAGATCTCTGTATATATCCCTAGATGTCCTGGAACTAGCTCTCTAGACTAGGCTGGCCTCAAACTCACAGAGATCCCCCTGCCTCTGCCTCCCGAGTGCTGGGATTAAAGGCGTGTGCCATCACTGCATGGCTGGTAGGTAATATGTCTGTATCATAGGCAGACCCTTGGGTCAAGGCTAAATCGTACTTGCCAACAGCGTAGGCATAGGCCCCTGGCCAGAGGTTGGAGCGCACAACAGCCACCGAGTACTGTGGGCTGAGGCTGCAGGAGAGGCGGGTGGTCCAGGGCGACAGGTGCATGATCTCTGTTGTGAGAAGGAAAAGGACAGTGGGGTCAGGGGTCCCCAAGCCCTGCCTTACTTACCACATGGATGAAGAAAAGGGGACAAAGCAGGAGCTACAAATCACACTGAAGCCCGGTTCTGGCCTCTTAAGGAAGACACTTCACCTGTCTCTAGTGAAGGGAATGAGAACTCTCACATCACCTCCCTTGCTGGGTGGTAGTGAGGTCTGGTAGCCATGTCCCCAGCAGCGACCTCCAAGCATTCTCTTACAGGGTGCATGGCTTTGAACCAGGGCACTGGGGCTCATGCACAGGACCCGGGCCACCCTCTTCCCTTCAAGTGCCCTCAGCCTTAGGGAATTCCTGCCATGAATGCAAAATCCCACTCCTGGCTGCCTCCCCTAGGGGAGGCTCCTAAACTCTCTCTCCCCAAGCTCAGAAGACCGTCTCCTAGTTAGGCGTAGGGGCACACAATAATCCTAGCACCGAGGAGACCAAAGATGATTGCTTTGAGATCAAGGTTAGCCTGGGCTACAGAACGAGACCTGCCTTAAACGGCCTCTGCTGTGACAACCCTCCAAAAAGTGAGACAACCAGGGAAGAGATTCTGTCTTGAGGCCATGGTCATTGTCACGTGCCTGATGAGGCTTAGTGACAAGAAGTAGCTGAGGATGTCTCATGAGTCTTCCACTTCTGCCTCCCTAAGGCTGGGATGACAGACTTGTGCTCCCAAGGCCTGGCCCGCTGCCAGCTGTACTGAGGCTCAGAAGGTGGGTGACATCAGTGTTTGAATCCCATCAATCCCTTGCAGGCCACCACTGCATCTGCCCCAAAGGAAGGACTTACCTGCATCTTCTGAGAGAGGAGTCAGAAGCGGAGGACCAACCTCCTGTTCCACTTCCTCCATCCCTTCATCCGCCTTCTCTTCCTCCTCCCCTAGCTCCTCCTCCTCCTCTGTCTTCTGCATTGGGTTCACCCATGTACAGCGGCCCTGGGGGTGCAGCAGCAAAGTCAGACGGCACCCTCCTACAGAGCTTAGCCTACTGTGGGAAAAGGTGGAGGGCTAGACAGGTCCCTAGAACACTGGTGCAGTTCCCAGTGTATTGCTGAGAAAAGAGACCTTGGTATTTCTGCTCTGGGGCTGCTGTCATTCTGCGGTGGCAGTGTCACTTGTGTGTCCCTCATTGGAAGGACACTGAGCTCTGTCAAGCCAATGAGTACTCCTGTTCTCTGTGTGTGTGTGTGTCTGGCTGTCTGGCTGTTTCTCTCTCTGTGAGTGTATGTATGTCTCTCTCTGTCTCTCTGTGTGTGCGTGTGTGTATGTCTGTCTCTCTCTCTGTGTCTCACTGTCTCTGTCTCTGTGAGTGTGTTTCTCTTTCTGTGTCTCTGTTTCTCTCTCTCTCTGTGAGTGTGTGTGTGAGTGTGTGTGTGTGTGTGTGTGATATCAGGCAAGCATTCTTCTGAGCTACACGCCCAGCTTTGTTTTGAATTTGTTGTTTTCTTGCTTTTTTGTGTTGTTGTTGTTGTTGTTTTTCAATAATGGGTTTCTCTGTTTAGCCCTGGCTGTCTTGGACCTTGCTCTGTAGACCAGGCTGGCCTCAAACTCATAGAGATCCGCCTGCCTCTGACTCTCGAGTGCTGGGATAAAAAAGCACCACTTCAGGTCCTGTTGTTGTTTAACATGGTGTCTTGTTCTGCAACCTTGAACTCCCTCTGATCAATGACTGCTTTTAGGTTTTTTTTAATATATTTATTTATTTATTATGTATACAATATTCTGTCTGTGTCTTGAAGGCCAGAAGAGGGCACCAGACCTCATTACAGATGGTTGTGAGCCACCATGTGGTTGCTGGGAATTGAACTCGGTACCTTTGGAAGAGCAGGCAATGCTCTTAACCACTGAGCCATCTTTCCAGCCCCCTGCTTTTAGTTTTTTAAATATTTTATGTGCATTGGTATTTTACCAGCATCTATGTCTGTGTGAGAGTGTCAGATCTTGGAGTTACAGACAGTTGTGAGCTGCCATGTGAGTGCTGGGAATTGAACCTGGGTACTTTGGAAGAGTCAGTGCTCTTAACCCCTGAGCCATCTTTCCAGTCCCAATGACTGTTTTTTGAATAATAACAGGGAGGCACACAGCATAGCTCTACCTCCCATTTCCTCAGCTGTGAAACAGGGTCAGTACTTGTCCTGGAACTTGCTCTGTAGACCAGGCTGGCCTTGAACTCTCAGAGATCCACCTGCCTCTGCCTCCTGAGTGCTGGGACTAAAGGTATGCGCCACCACCACCTGGCTTTCAGAAGGAGTTCTTTGAAGAAAGTATGGTAGTTAGTTTATGCCTGTAGTGCTGGTTCGCTGCTGTTCTTGTGTTTGTGTATGTATGTCAACTTGATACAAGCTAAAGTCATCCAGGAAGGGAAGCTCAGCTGAAAAAAGGCCTCCATCAGATTGGCCTGCAAGCAAGTCTGTGGGGCATGCTCTTGATTAATGACTGATGTGGGAAGGCCCAGCTCACTGTGAGCAGTGTCATCCCTGGGCTAGGGGTCCTGGGCTGTATAAAGCAGTAGGCTCTACCCTCCAGCCCCCCACAGTGGTGGTGCACACCTTTAATCCCAGCACTCGGGAGACAGAGGCAGGTGGGGCTGAGGCAGGCAGGTCACTGAGTCTCAGGACAGCTAGCGTTACACAGAGAAACACTTTCTTCAAAATAAAAAAATAAAGAAAAGAAAAAAGGGGAGTTATTGCAAAGTCAATGACAGTTGATTGAGTTAATTAGATGTTCCCAGCTGGGCCAGTGAGATGCTTTAGTGGGTAAAAGTGTCTGTGGAAAAACCTGACATCGTGAGTTCAATCCCAGTACCCACGTGGTGGAAGGAGAGAATCAACTCCCGAAAGCTGTCCTCTGACCTCCACAAACACAACTAATACATAATAAATTAAAATGTAATTTAAAAGTCCCTTATTTCCATCAATCTTCATGGAATGCCTAAGGCCCAAGGCTGATGTCAGGACCCAGCCGGCACTCGACACAATCAGCATCATCGTCACCTGTCCCCCACCCAAAAATCCTCAAGACATGTTCTGCAGAAGAACAAGGGCACTGCTGGCCAAGTGTCTGTTACTGCAGCCGTCTCCCCAGAAGCCATCCTGCAGCACCCCTGGCCCAAGCTGATGAGTGTCATTCCTGTGTCAGCCAGAAATGCCCACGCCCCGTTTGAATGTTCACTGCAGCGCTGCCTGTCACCACACCTCGCCTGTCCTGTCCTGTGGCTCAACCCTCTTTACAACCAGAAAGTTCTGGATATCCCAAGGTCCATCTGACCCCAAAGTGTCTGTTGAGGGATCATCAACCAATTCCTATTTAAGAAAATAAGGAGAGCATGAGAGATGGAATAGCAAGTGGGTGGATGAGTGGATGGATGGATGGCTGGATTGGTGGCTGCGCAGATTGAATAGTGTATGGATAGGTGGACAGTTGGGTAGATGAATGGGGTGTATGAATGTATAGATGGATAGACAGACAGTTGACAGACTAGTGGATGGACAGATAGACTAGTGAATGAAGTGGGTGAATGGATCTGTGGTTGGAAGAGAGGGTAGCTGGGTGGAGGGTTTGGTTGATGGACAAGTGGATGGATGGATGGACGGACGGATGGGTAGGTGTATGGATCCGAGGTTGGATGTCTGGGTAGATGGGTGAGTGTATGGACAGATGACTGGGTGAGTATAATGATGGATGGATGGATGGATGGATGGATGGATGGATGGATGGATGGATGGATGGATGGATGACAACGACAAGCATCATGCTTTTATCACACAGATGCAGGGCTGGATTGGGGTGAGTCCTGGTTGGGCACTCTGTCCTCACCTGCGGCAGGATGTGCTGCGTGTGATGTACCCAGTTGGCCATGGAGTCCACGAGCTCCAGCACGGGGATGCCCTCAAAGTCGGGGTTCTCCTCGAACGAGTCACGCCCTGCGCCGCCCTCTTCCTCCTCATCTCCCTCCTCCTCGCCGAACTGGTAGAAGCCCAGCGGGCTGATGTGCGTGGCAGCTGAAATGCGCGCAATCTGAGCACGCAGGTAGTTGGCTTCATTGCCTGGGAAGGGCGGGTAGCTGACGACCGGCGTGTCCAGGAAGCCCGTGAAGAACTTCTTGATTTTGCGTGCGCTGACGATCTGCGCGGGCGTCACGTGCGGCAGGCGCGTCCACGGGCGGCCTGGCTCATTGCACACGAAGTACACGTACTTGTTGGCGCCCGTGCGGCTCTCCTCCTTGGGGATGACTGGCGGCGGCTTCCACTGCGGCTTGGGCACTGCATCCACCACCTTCTCCTCATCCTCCTCGCCCTCCTCCTCACCGTGCGCCTCCAGGACCTCTCCTCCCTCCATCATCTCCTCCACCTCCTCCTCCTCGCCTTCCTCCTCGCCTTCGCGGAACTCCACCTCGGCCACCAGGTAGCTGCGGCTCAGTCCCAGGATCTTGCCCCAGAAGCGGCACGTGTGGATAGGTTGCTGCTCCACCAGCTGCCTCAGGGCCAGGAAGATCCGGAAGCTTTCGTCGGAGCTCAGCCCCACGCCCGCCTGCTCAAAGTAGAAGGCTATCTCCATGATGTTGGGCACCGGGCTGTCGTTCTGTACAGGGATGGGAGAGGGGATGGAAGGCTGAAGGCTTTAGAGTCTGATTCTCTTGCCATCGCCTAGGTCCCAGGGATGGTACCCAGGTCTGCAGCCTCAGCAGTAAGATCTGAGCCAGCCCTGCAGCCTGACTCCTCCAGAGTTAAGAAACTTGGGCTTTTGAACCTCAGGTTGTCAAAAAAAAAAAAAAAAAAAAAAAAGCTTGGGCTGAAGCCACCAGTTTGGGGAATGTCCTCAGGGAGGGTGTCCCTTGAGGCAAAAAAATGATGAAAGCACACCGGGAGAAAATCCTCTTCTATTTGTCCAGACCGTTGGGTATCAACAGGCAGTGAATGCCTGGGTCATCATACTCTACACCCTAATAGTAAGGGGGTGAAAAGGCGGATTTGGCCCTCAGGCACACAGCTGGATTGCCCTACCACCCTGACCTTCTTGTTCTACTGGACAAAAGAATCACTGTTGCCAGGCTCGGTAGCACACACCTTTAAACCCAACACTTGGAAAGCAGAGGCTGATGGAGCTCTGTGAGCCTGAGGTTTATGACCATGGGATTGGGGTGTTGAATGGAGGGAGGGAGGGAGAGCGGGCCTGAAAAGCAATGCTTGACAGGAATCCTGGGGGGGGGTAGAAACAGAAGTCGGGGAGAAGGTGAAATGTGTGTCTGTGGCATGTCGCCTCTGCCGCTTACCCACACTGAGGAATGCCTGTCATCTGCTCAGTAGTGGGGCCACAGGCCACAAAGCTCAACATTCCTCAGTCTAGCAATATTGAAATAGCCAGTGGTGCCCTGAGCTAAGCCAAAGCTGCTGTGAAAAAAGCTGCTCAGGACCTCTGGCTGGTTGCTGGTCATCTTTGGAGTCTCTGCCTGCAGATTCACATGGCATCTGCGTTGTGTGTGTGTGTGTGTGTGTGTGTGTGTGTGTGTGTGTGTGCGTGTCCCATTTTTCAATCCTTTTTTTCTTTCCTTACTCCTGCAATTAGAATTGGCATTCAAGGGGCTGGCTGGAGAGATGACTCAGTGGTTAAGAGCACTGGTTGTTCTTCCAGAGGTCCTGAGTTCAATTCCCAGCACCCACATGGTGGCTCACAACCATCTGTAATGAGATCCGGCGTCCTCTTCTGGCCTGCAGGCAGAACACTGTATACATAATAAATAATATTTTTTAAAAAAGAATTGGCATTCAAATGGATGCTTCACATTAAATATTATTAGACTTTTTGGTATCTATTTTATGTATTATCTCCCACCAAAACCAGAAATCCATGACAGTATCAGAACTAGAGAAGTAGTTACATCCTCGCTCATGACTCGTGTCCACTGCTCGCACTCAGCTCCTCCTCATCCCTATAGCCAGCATCCCTTGTTCCTTCCCTCCTATTACACTCTATCCATACATACATTTCATATACGTAACTGCTGTACTCCACACATGAGGGCAAATATATGGTTTGTTTACTTTCTACGATGTGGCCTCACAATATTATATATTCCAAGTCCATCTGTTTTGTTTGTTTTTCCCTGTGTAGCCCTGACTGGCCTGGAACTCTGTAGACCAAGCTGGCTTCAAAATCAGGGATTCACCTATTTCTGCTTCCTGAGTGCTGGGATTAAAGGCGTGAGCCACCATGCCTGACTTTACATGAATAATGTGGGTTTTTTCCCCTAAATCTATAAAGTTTTGCATGGAGATTTTTATTGAGCTCTACATTTTTCTCTGCTCCCCTCCCTGCCTCTCTGTTCCCCTCTTCAATCCTCCCCCAAGGTCCCCATGCTCCCAATTTACTCAGGAGATCTTGTCTTTTTCTACTTTCTACTTCCCATGTAGATTAGATCTATGTAAGTCTCTCTTAGTGTCCTCATTGTTGTCTAAGTTCTTTGGGATTGTGGTTTGTAGGCTGGCTTTCTTTGCTTTATGTTTAAAAACCACCTATGAGTGGTTTTTTTTCTTTGCATGGAGATTTTGAAAGGAATTGTATTAAGTTTGTTTATTAATTTTAGTAGGACAGACGTTTTCACAATAATAATAATGCCTACCCAAGAACATGGAATGCTCTGTCATCTCTAGTATTTTCTGTGATTTCTTCTTTCAATATCTTGTCATCTGGGTTGTAGAGGTCTTTCACATCTTTAGATATATTCCTCAATACTTAATTTGGGGGATTATTTTGCATGGAATTTTTAAAAAATTTCTAACAGTGTTCTGAGAGTAGTTAATATAAATGAGGCTATTGTTTGTGGTTTGTGATTTATTTATTTGTTTATTCATTTTGTTTCTTGAGACAGGGTTTCTCTGTGTAGCCCTGGCTGCCCTAGAACTCCCTCTGTAGACCAGGGTGGCCTTGAACTTGGAGATCTGCCTGCCTCTGTCCCCAAGAGCTAGGATTAAAGGCGTGTGCCACTGCTGCCTGGCTTTTTTCTTCTTTTTTTAGTTATCGATGAAGTGGGATGGATGGATGGATCGATGGATGGATGGATGTAATGTAACCAAAGATTGCAAAGTCAACAACAGTTGATTGAGTTAATTAGATGTTCCCAGCTGGGCCAGTGAGATGCTTTAGTGGGTAAAAGTGTCTGTGGAAAAACCTAACATCGTGAGTTCAATTCCCAGGACCCACGTGGTGGAAGGAGAGAATCAACTCCCGAAAGCTGTCCTCTGACCTCCACAAACATAACTAATACACAATAAATTAAAATGTAACTAAAAAGTCCCTTGTTTCCATCAATCTTCATGGAATGCCTAAGGCCCAAGGCTGATGTCAGGACCCAGCCGGCACTCGACACAATCAGCATCATCGTCACCTGTCCCCCACCCAAAAATCCTCGAGACATGTTCTGCAGAAGAACAAGGGCACTGCTGGCCAAGTGTCTGTTACTGCAGCCGTCTCCCCAGAAGCCATCCTGCAGCACCCCTGGCCCAAGCTGATGAGTGTCATTCCTGTGTCAGCCAGAAATGCCACGCCCCGTTTGAATGTTCACTGCAGCGCTGCCTGTCACCACAGATACATTTTGTATCCTGAAACTTTACTGTGTTTATTAGGGCCAAGAATTTTCTAGCCGACTCAGTAGGGACTCTAAGTAAAGAATCATGTCATCTGCAAGAAGAGATAGTTTGCCTTTGTTTCTTCCTATTTTTATGCCCCTTGTGTACTGTCCTGGCTAATTGCTACAGCAATGGCTGTGAGCAGTATACTGAATGAGAGGGGAGGACGGCCATTTTTGTGTGGCTCCTCATTTTAGAGGAAATGCTCTCAGTTTGTTGCCATCTAATGCAATGTTGGCTGTAGCTCTTTTATTGCTGAGGACTACCCTATCTATTCCGAACACTCCACAACCTGTATCATCAAGGCACGTTCAACCTTGTCAAATGCCTTTTCAGAGCTGACTGAAGTAATCATGTGTGGTTTCTGCACTAGAGTGTGTCACGTTTATGGATTTATGTGTGTCAGGCTGACCTCGCCTTTCCAGGATGACGCCCACCTGGTCATAATGTATGATCTTCTTCATGTGTTCCTGAATTGGGTTTGCAAACATTTCGTTAAGAAGGTTCACATTGCCAGGTGGTAGTGGCTCACGCCTTTAATCCCAGCACTCGGGAGGCAGAGGCAGGTAGATCTGTGAGTTTGAGGTCAGCCTGGTCTACAGAGTTCTAGGATAGCCAGGGCCACACAGGGCAACCTTGTTTTTGAAAAAAACAAAACAACAGCAACAAAAAGAATATTCGCTTATATATTCATCAGGGAAATAGGTCTGTGGTTATTTTATTTGTAGAGTTTTCCTTCACTTTCTATTTTATGGATCAGGTTAAGAAGAATTGGCATGAGGTCTTCCTTGGAGGTTTGGTAGAATTCAGCAGTGAACCCCCCTGGTCCTGGATTTTACTACAGCTTCAGTCTTATTGCTTGTAATAGGTCTGTTTAAGACCTCTCTCTCTCTCTCTCTCTCTCTCTCTCTCTCTCTCTCACACACACACACACACACACACACACACACACACACACACACAGAGCTGGATAGATGGCTCAGCTGTTAAGAGCACACTTGCTATTCTTCCAGAGGACCCTGGTTCAATTCCCATCACCCACATGGCAGCTCACAACTGTCTGTAACTCCAGTTCCACCACTTCTGAAGACATATATGCAGGTAAAACACCAATGCACATGAAATAAAAATAAATTAAGAAGTTCAAAGCCAGCCTGGTCTAAAAGAGGTAGTTCCAGGACAGCCAGGGCTGTTACACACAGAAACCCTGTCTCAAAAAACCAAATTAATTAATTAAGAAAAAGATTCTACACATGCACACGCACACATCTTCAAGACTTAATTTTCGGGGCTGGAGAGATGGCTCAGGGGTTAAGAGCACTGGCTGCTCTTTCAGAGGTCCTGAGTTCAATTCCCAGCAACCACATGGTGGCTCACAACCATCTATAATGAGATCTGGTACCCTCTTCTGGAGTGCAGGCAGACATACAGGCAGAATGCTGTGTACATAATAAATAAAAAAAATCTTTAAAAAAAAGACTTAATTTTAGTAAAGGATATACATTTAGAAATCCTTCCTTTTTTTTTTTTTCCTAACTTACCCAGCTTTTCAAAGTTAAATCTTCACGGTAGTTTCTAGTGATGTTCTGTATTTCACTGGGGTCAGTTGTAACCCTTTTGATCTCTAATTTTATTAATTGCATCTTCTCCCTCTTTGTTCTGTCAGATTAGCTAAGGGCTTGTGTATCCCTTTTTCAAAGAGCCGACTCTTTGGCTGGCTTTGTGTATTGTTCTTTTACTCCATTTCTCCCCTGATCCTCTTCAGAGCTGTCTACTGTGTGTGGACTGACCACTTGTGTTTTGAGATCCTTGGGTGCATCATTGGGTTGTTTATTCGATGTCTCTCAGCTTCTTTTACACGTGTGCTTATCACCACCAGCTTTCCTCTTTGGAGTGCTTTGGCTGCACCCCAGGGCTTCAGGTAGGATGCGATTGCATTTTCAATTGCCTCTAGGGATATTTTCATTTCTTGAATGACCCACTGTTTATCCAAAAGTGTGTTTAGACACACACCCCCCCTTTTTTTTTTTTTGGTTTTTTGAGTTATGGTTTCTCTCTGTAGCCCTGGCTGTCCTGGAACTCGCTCTGTAGACCAGGCTGGCCTTGAACTCAGAGGTCCACCTGCTTCTACCTCCTGAGCACTGGGATTAAAGGCATGCACCACCACCGCCAACCTGGCTGCATATTGCCTTTTTTAGAAGTCTACATCTCTGTAAAAATGGTGTATTGTACCACTACAGCTAAAGGGTGTTAGTATTGCCTGACCCTCTGGCCACTGTTGATGGAAACAAGTGTGGCCCAGTACTTCAAATGACAGTCAACTCTTTCTTTGACAGAGGGAGAATATGTCTTGCTGTCCTGAAATTCCCTATGTACACCAGGGTAGTTTTGAGCTCAGATATCCACCTGTTTCTGCCTCCTGAGTGCTTCAATTAAAGGCATGCACCACCATGTTAGATTGGCTCTGATCTTCTTGGTGTAGTTGGATGGAGAGAAAAACCAGTATCTGGTCTTTATAGAGATCATTTTCTGGTGTGGCTGTCTCAGTGCAGGTTGGTCTGACACGTGAGCTCATCTGGTGTGGCTGGCTCAGCTAAATTAACCCATTTCCATAATCTGCATGCTGCCGCGTGGTTAAATTGCCCATTTCTACTAATCTGCATGTTACACATGGCTCGTGGCTGTTACCTCATGTCTTACATATCATGCTTCCTCCGCATCTCCTCGCAACTCTGCCTTCTTTCCAGCATTCTCTCTGCCCTGAAAATCCTGCCTAGCTATTGGCCATTTAGCTTTTTATGAAACCAGTCACAGTGACAAGGAATATTCCACAATAGCCTACCGTGCATGAGGACAGCATAAACCCGGGAAGCACATGACTGTCACCCCAGCCCTCAAGAGGTAGAGGCAGGAGGATCAGATATTCAATGTCATCCATAACTACCTAGCAAGTTCAAAGCCAGGGTACATATCAGACCCTTTGGCAAAACCTTACCTCCCAACCCTGCAAAATAATAAATAAATAAAACGACTGTTCCCAGCTCTAAGGAGATGGGTCTCAGCCTTCCAGAGTCCGTCCATGCATTATGTTCACACGGGGGTGGGACTTGGAGGGACCAGTGAACTAAGGGTATATGTAGACTCTCCCCCAGGGATGCTCTTTTGAGGCAGGGCCTCCTGGGATCTGGAGCTAAGGGTGAAAGTACATCTAGTGGGTATTTCTTAAAATATAATCCTTTTTTAAAATAAGATTTTAAATTTTTTTCTGTGTATGAGTGTTTTGCCTACATGTATATCTGTATACCACGTGTGTGCTTGATGCTCTTGGAGGTCAGAAGAGGGCATCAGATCTCCTGGAACTTTTCCATCCAATTTTTTCTTCAAAACAGGGTCTCATGTATCCCAGGCTGATTGACCAGATGGCTATGATCTGCTGTGCAGGTGCTGGGAAACAAATATAGGTCCTCAGCCAGGCGGTGGCGGTGCACGCCTTTAATCCTAGCACTCAGGAGGCAGAGACAGGCCTCTGTGAATTTGAGGCCAGCCTGGTCTACAGAGTGAGTTCCAGGACAGGGTCCAAAGCTACACAGAGAAACCCTGTCTTGAAAAAACAAATATACATACATACATCCTCTTAGAAGAGCAGGCCGGTACTCTTAGCTGCTAAGCTATCTCTCCAGGCCCTGGTTAGACCTTTAAAAATATATTTTCTTGTTCATATACAAATCAGAGGACAACTTATAGAAGTTTGCTCTCTCCTCCCACCAAGTGGGTGGGGTCCTGGGGATCATACTTAGTTGTCACACTTGGTGGCAAACACCTTTACCCACTGAGTCATCTCACCAACCCCTTTCAATTTTTAAAAATCATCATTATTGAGATATTATCTCACTCTGAGTCCTAGAAGACTTGAAACCCTTCTGGGTAGCCTGTGTTAGCCTCAGCTCACAAACCTCTTGACTCCGCTCTCCTGGGCATTTCTACTGTTTTTAAACAAAACCAAACAAAAACTAAACAGGGTCTTATGTATCCCAGGCTGGCTGCCCTGTAACTCACCATGTGGCTGAGAAGGACCTTACTCCTACTCCTGCTCTACCTCCCAAGAGCTGGGATTATGGGTGTGCGCTACCAAACCCAGTTTATGCAGTGCTGGAGAGGAACCCAGGGCTTTGTGGGGCCGGGCAAACCCTTAACCAACTGAGCCATGCTCCCAGCCCCTCACCCAAATTATATGCATCACTCAGTTTCGGAACTGTGGCCTTAAATACTTTGAGGATGGTAGAATAACCTTGGGTCGTTAGGTGGAAGAGTTCTTAGCAGGCCTTAACTAATAAGTAGGGAAACTGAGGCAGGAGGTGAGGAAGGAATGGATTCTGAGAGACTTGGAGGCAGTAGGAAAAGTCTGCGGAGGGAGAGATGAGCAGTCATTCCGGCTCCTTCATATGAAAGGGAAGGGGCAGCTTCCAGAAGGCAGGGCCAAGGGCTTGTCCCCTGCTCCTAAACCTTGTGTGGTGCTCCAGATACTGCTTCGGGTGGCACTCAAGGCCCTCTGTCCCCCTCCACAGGCACAGTAAACACTGTATTGCCAGTCACTCCTGTTGACACTTTTAGCACAGACTGTGGCAGAGGCCTGTCCCCTAAACCACTCTCCCCTGCCACCTCTCCACACCAGATCACTCACCACCTCCTCTTCCATTTCCTGTTCGCCTTCTCCTCCACCCCTGCTGAACAGGGCCTTTTGCTTCTCGGCCATCTCGTAGGTGGGCTGCATCTCAGGGTCATCCCGCAGCGTGTCCAGCTTGGGGTGGAACCATTCCCACTGTGTGTTGCGGTTCAGAGTCTCCAGGATGGACAAGGGGTCCTCGGGCCGCTGGTTCAGGATCTTGGTCAGTAGGTTCACCAGGTGCTCATACCTGCCTCCCAGGAGGAGCGGGAGGTGGGGGACACCACTCACTCAGTGCACTGAGCTTGCTGTTTTGTACCTGTTCCTTTATCTACTGCTAGGGACACAGGAGGGAACAGAAAATGTCCCTGTTCTGATGGGACTGACATTCTGATGGGTAAATATAGCCAGGATGAGGTACTAAGCCCTCCCTCCCCCACTTCTCTGTAGCAGGGTCTCACACTGTAGCCCTAGCTGGCCTTAAACAAGAAACCTGACTTCATGACTTCTATTTAATATTGTTTAAGTGGCCATAGCCAATGCAATAAGGCACAAAAAGGAAAGGGGATTAAAATAGAATTAACTAAGTTAATTTAAAGGGAGTAAGATAGAACATGGATTACAATAGAAGAAGCAAAATTGTTTAGGCTTACAGACAATGCCTGGGGTTGCAGGAAGATCCTGGGGGAGGGGGTGTGCCTGGCATACTGGAAAAAGATGGAGGTTTAGTATAGCCAGAACAGCGTAAGGGAAGATTAAGAACGGAGAAGAAGCCAGAGTAATAATAGTCCCATGGTGGCTTCTACCCACTCAGTCCAGGCAGCAAGCTGAGCATTCGAGGGCATTATTGAATTCTTGCAACAGTCATGACACACACACACAACCCTCCAGATAAGGGAACTAATGCTTAGGAAATCTGAGGTCATGGCTCAGCACCCTTTGAAGCCAGGCTGGTCTCATCCCAAAGCATTTACACGAGCCTTTCTGCTGCCTGCAAACCACTCTGTGAAGAGTCTCTAGTGTGGGGGAGGAAGCATGCTGATGCTGGGAAGGTAAGAGATGAGGTTGGTGGGGCAGCCCAGTGGTAAAGTGCTTGTGCAGCTTGCAGGAGGCCCTGGGTTCAAGCTTTAATACTGTAAAATAAATAACAGAAGTATCTTAGAGGGGCTGGAGGGATGGCCCGGTGGTTAAGAGCACAGGCTGCTCTTGCAGAGGACCTGGTTCTCTTCTTAGCACCCACATGGTGGCTCACAACCATCCAGTTTCAGAGAATTCAGTGACCTCTTTTGACCTCCAAAGGCACTGAACATATGTGATGCAGGCAAAATACTCATACACACTAAATTAGTATTTTTTAGATTAAGATTTTATTGTAGGGCTGGAGAGATGGCTCAGTGGTTAAGAGCACTGACTGTTCTAGCAGAGGTCCTGAGTTCAATTCCCAGCAACCACGTGGTGGCTCACAACCACCTGTAATGAGATCTGGTACAGGCAGGATATTGCATAAATAAATAAATTTAAAAAAAAAGATCTTATTGTATCTCTATGTGAACAACTCTTTTGCCTGCATGTATGTACACCACATGCATGCCTGATGCTTGCAGCGGTCATAAGGTGCTGGATTCCCTGGAGCTGAGCTGCCCTCTGGGTGCTGGGAACCTAACCTGGGTCCTCTGCAAGAGTAACAAATGTTCTTAAAGATTTTTTGACTATGTATACAGTGTTCTGCCTGCTTGTATGCCTGCACACTATAAGAGGGCACTAGATCTCATTGTAGATGTGTGTGAGTCACCATGTGGGTGCTGGGAATTGAACTCAGGACCTCCAGAAGAGCTGCCAGTGCTCTTAACCTCTGGGCCATCTCTCCAGTCCCTAAATTAGTATTTTAAAAATCTTGAAAAGGCTGGAAAGACAGTTCTGTGGTTTAGAGTACATATTGCTCCTGCAGAGAACCAGAGTTTGGTTGCCAACACCTACATCAGGCAGCCCACAACAGCCCACAAACTCCAGTTCCAGGGGACTCAATGCCCCCTTTTAGTCTCCAAAGGCAGTATGTGAACACACACAGACACACACGCACATAGAGTTAAACAGATAAAAATGAAACTTTGGAAAAAGAAGTGAGACTGACCAGGGCATTTCAGGAAGAAACCTTGAAGCTCTCAAGACTGCAAACGTGATGGCAAAACACACACAGGTTAATTTGGACTGGATCTGGGGCCTGAGGTAGAGACAACTAAGTAAGAGTGGAAATTGAGTATGTGTGTGGGCAGGATGGGGAGCTACACCTCCTGACTGTCTTCCTTGGGTCAGTAGGGAGCCACAGCAGGTTCCTAGCACAGGAGGGATGGAATGGGCTATGTGCTTTAGCCCTGGGTTTTTTTTTTCCTTCTATTCTCCCCACAGTGGTCCCAGACATAGCTGTGCCCTTCCAAGACATGGCTGTGCCCTATCTCTGGACCACTCTTCCTCTTGTTCTATGCAAGGTGCTACCTCCTGGTCCCTCCTTCATGTTGCCACCTAAGCCCTCCTCATCGACCATGCCATGTTCAATAATCATATTTCATTCTCTATAGCATACTTAATGGGAGAGGGAGGGGACCATGTCTACAGCTCAGTGACGGATAACCACCCTCCTCAGACAGGCAAGTTAGGAGACAAGAACAGGGCTCTGCAAGCCATAGACCTTGTTCGACAATGCTGGCTCTACCACTTCTCGGCTGTGTGATTTTAGATAAGCAACCCAACTTCTCCGGTTCAGTCTCATACAGAAACAGGCTTAGTGTCTGTGTAAACCTCTGCAGCTAGATGCTAAGAGTGGGGTGTGCTGGCACTGAGACTGTTGCTACTCCTTCCTCAATTCTCTGCTAGGTTACATGCTCACAGAGACCCCGCACCCGAGGCAGCCCTGGCTAGGGCCCTTCCCAGCCTGCTGCCCACCTTCTCCACCCCCAACCTCCTCTCACAGGCTAAGGTTGCAGTTCACGCTGGTCTGCAGCAGGTAGGCCTTGGCGTTCTGCACTGCCAGCTCACGGGGCTGGGGGTCAGGCACCTCTCCGACGAAGGGCATGAAGCCCAGGTCAGAACGCCCTACGTGGAGAGTGGGGTCGTCCCTCAGGTATGGCCCGTGCTGCGTGGCCTGGTCGAACGGCTGGTCCTCTCGTGGGAACATGTTGAACTGGCCCAGGAGGCCGGCACCCGGGTCCTGGAAGTCGGCATCTAGTTGTTCTAAGAGGCCCTCGCCCTGAGGAAACTGCTGCATCATTCTGTTCTCATCCAGGTAACCCTGTGACGAGAACTCCAGTGGAAAGTCTGGTGGGTAACCTAAGCTCATGGACCGGTTATACTCCATGACTTCCTCGCCCTGGTTTTCTGGGATTAGGCTGGACCTCTGTGGCCACTGCGGCAGGCCAGTTGGCTGCAGGTCCTGGCTGCCCTGACTGCTCCGACTGCCCCGCTGCGGAGGTCTGGGCACCCCATCCTCAGGGATGGACAACAGAGGCTGCGAGGAATCTCGACTGCGTGCCCTCTCTGAGGCTTGAGAAGCCCTCCGGCTTTGGGACGAGGGATCGGGCTCGCCCATGTCTTAAAAGTGAGAGGATCTGTAGGAGGAAGGCTAGCCAGTGCTGGCGGCGCCTGCACCCTGCTGCCGTTACATTACTAACGCGTTACATTACTAGCGCGGGCGCCTACAGGGTGGGAGCTGAGTGTGCGCAGGCGCAGTCTAGCATTGCTCTGACTTCAGTTTGTAGTCTGCTGCAAAGAGGACACAGCAGCCATGCGGCACCTCCTTTATTTGTGTTAAGGCAAAGCTCTAGGTGGCCCACCCCGTCCCTCCCCCCAAACTCCCGCAGCTGTCAGCTGTTCCCCTTGCTCTCGGGTTCCCTGGCCTCTGGGCTGGAGGTCGTCAAAGCTTCCTCCACTGCGTGGTTGAGGCTCTGGGGGCTTCGCTCATCCTTGGAGCTCGGTCCGACTACTGCTGCCTCCTGGTGGCGGGAGAAGGCAAGAGGCAGCGGGTCAAGAGCGGGTTGCACCGTTAGCCCCATACCCTGAGCTCTCTCTGCTCCAGCCTCCCTCTTGCAGCTCTAGCTGTCCCCCTACCTTAGGCAGGGGACCCTCAAGACTAGAGTCCAGGAGTGTAGTTTCGGCCAGTCCTGAGTCGTCGTCCATGCTGATGAAGATGGCCGGGGTCTCGCATTCAGGACCCTCCTCCCGGTAATCCATGGCCTCCTCAGTAGGGGTGGGACCAGTTCGGGCTGCCGGCACCACCGCGGGCATGGAAGAAGATGCTGAGGCAGCGGGTGCTCCCACACCTGTGGGCTTCAGCTTCTGTTCCTCCTCCAGCTGCCGCTTCAGGGCCTTCTCCTGAGCCAATCGAAGGCCGATGAGGTCCTGAGGGGGCCGCGGCGCAGGGGCTGGGGCTGGGCCCAGAGCCAGAGCCAAGGGCTCTAGGTCATCCTGGAGTTGGAGGGGTACTCAGCTCAGGGAGGGCGGTCCCCAACTCCCAGGATGGAGGAGACAGAGACCACCAACTAAGCTTCAGAGAGCACGGAAGACATACTGTATAATTTCTCCATCTGGACATGGGGGTGGAGGGGGGGTGGCCACTCCCCTTTACCCAGGAATACAATCTTGGGAGACCGTGGGTTTAACAACTGGGCCTCTTGGGGTGAGAGAGACAGGTAGGTGGGCCACATTGCCCTCACCTCTTCCAGGGGCCCTGCAGGTGCTTCCTTGACTTCGGGTTCCTGCTTGCCGCTTGCCTCCAGGATGGTCATGATGGAGTTGGGGATGTGTGCTTGCTAGGTAAAGGGAAAGGCCAGGACCAGAGCTGTAGAGAGCTCTGGCTAGAGACACCTCTCAGCACCCCATAACCCATAACTCAAACCCTTCTGCTCGCTTGGCTCCACTCCGCCGCCCGGGTACCTGGTGGGGAGTGAAGGAGCGCACGTGGGCCAGCAGCGGCTCCCGGAGTTCAGGGCACTTGTCAAAGACCGCGCTAAGCTGCTGCGGAGGTAGCTGCAGGATGACCTGGAAGCTCTGCGGCTTGGTGCGCTGGCAGCACTTAATGAAGCCCTCCCACACCTTGGGGTACTTCCACACCTGTGAGGTGGGAGGGACCATTAGGCAAAAGCCCAAGCAGCCACCTCCTTCCCGCAGACACTGCCATGGCTGAGAGCCCATGTGCCACCACTTGACAGCATACTCCAGGCTTCATACAGCCACCTGCCCAGGAATGCCTTTCTCACCTAGGAAACTGTACTAGGACATGACCCAGTGAAAGGGGGTACCCCACCCCCAATGCCTAGGCCAGCACTGTACCAAGTGCTAGGACCAGCACCACCTCATGCTGTCCTCACAGCCACCTCTAGCTGGTGCCGTTAGTCATACTTAATAGGGTGGAGGTGCAGGGACCTTAGCTAGATGCTGCACAGGGACAGCCTGTGAATGGAACTTGATTATCATCTCCACAGAGAGTTCTAAAAGTTGGTGGTGCTGTATGCTTGAATCCCAGCACTTGGAAGACTGATAGAAGAGGATCACAAATTTGAGTTCTTGGTTATTCTGAACTACAAAGTAAGACTCTCACTGAAACAAAACCAACCCCACCCTAATTCTAGTCTCTATAAAGACTGGATGCTTTCAGTTGAGCTATGTGCCCCGCAGGGCATAGGGGTGCGATAAAGGGAGATACCCACATCTCTCCGATCCCTGTTTTCATTGGTCACCCTGTAGTCAGTTGGAAGAAGTTGGAGGGAACACTGCAAGAGGCAGGGTGGGTGATCCAGAGACAGGATCCTGCTCCTCAGGCAGCTGAGACTTGCCCCACTGTGGCCTCGGGCCAGGGCAGGTTACCTGCTTCATGATGAGTCGGGCCAGGATGTTCATGACGAAGCCCCCCAGGCGGGGGTACATGGTCAGGGACTGGATGACGGTCCGCATGAGCAGCATGGGCAGGGGGCTTTGCTCCATCAGCTGCTGCATCACCACAGCTAGCACCTCCGATGTGTACACATTCCGCTCCGCAAAGCACAGGTTGGTGGCTGTGAGGAGGCGGAGAGTGGGCCTGTCCTCTCTGCCTGGATGTTCCCCCATTAAGTGGAAACCTCACCCCCCCATAGCTTCTCCATCCCTACCACAAAAGACCCTTTATGAGGACGCTCAACGGCCCTGCCCCCAGGAAGATACAGGTAGGTGTGCCCACCCCTAGATACCCTGTGGCGCCCCAACTGGGAGACTCAGCCTCCTCCCTGAGGGCAGCCCTGGGGCCTGTCATAGCCTAAGAAGGGTGGCTGTAACCCACCAAGGGGAAGGGCAAGAGCTGCTGACACCCTGGCATCCACAGAAAAGTTTGGTCTCTGCCAGAAGGCTGACCAAAGAGATTAGGGTCTACGTTGGGGCAGGGCAGATATGACAAGGGACACTTAGGAGAATAACTGGGAAGGGAGCGGTAAGAGTGGTGAGGGCCCGACCCAAGATGAGGACCCAACTGAGTAGCCAGTGCCCACAGGATGTGGGAAGAAAGCACGGGGCAGACCTTGCTTGGGGTCTAGCTCCTGGGAGTGGGTGGCAATGTCAGGGTCAATCGGGCTGGGAGGATGATCCCGAGCTGCCTCTGAAGTCCTTCTCCAAACACCACTGGCCATGTGAGTGTGTCAACCAGGAAGTCTTTATTGAGCCAGAAGAAAGGTTCCCCCCACCCCATAAATCTGACAGGCCAATAGAGGGGAGGGTGGTCCTGTAAGGAGGAGGCCCAAAGAGAGAGGAGTGGACATTGTAGAAGATGCACAGGCTGCAGGGCAGAAGAGAGAGGCCTGCCAGAACCTGAGGAGGGGTCTGCTCCTCTATGCAGACATGCTCCACTGCTGCCCAAAGGGGCCCTGAGGCCAGAGCCCACCCAGCCTCTTCTTGCGCTTCCCACTCAGCCTCTAACCCTTTCCACTCGGCAACCCAAAGTGTCCTCCATCCTAGAGGGCTGCATGAGGCCAAGGCCAGTTTCTCCCTCACCTGGAACCTCTACTTGGCCCTAGCTCTGCCCAGGTTCAGCTCACTATCACCTCATCCCTGTGGGTCCTGCTCTGGACGGACACCACTTCAGCACGTCCTTCCCGAGTCCCAGCCAGGCCGGAGCAGGGACGTCAGTGTCCCAATCGTGTACCCAGCACTGTGTTGGGAGGGCAGATTTCACAGGAGCAGACAGATGAGATGTAGTGAGGGCTGTGGGGAGCTGGGGCCCAGCAAGCCAAGGCTGTGAACTGACAAGACTCCCCAAAGGGGATTGTACTGTACAAGGTAGACCCCTGTCTGCTAGCCACATGTGTAGCTTTTGTCAGGCCCCTTTCTTCCCTCTGTGACTGGACTTCTATTCTGGATCCAAGATGGCTGTGTGTGCATGTGTGTGTGTGTGTGTCTCCAATTTCTGCACAGGGACAGGATTGCTCCCATTGCACCTAAAGTGAGGGTTTGGTAGAGCACTTGCCTAGCACACCTGAAGCTCTCAGTCCACTCCCAGCATGGTAAAAAGTAAAAGAAAATGTGTGTGTGTATGTCTAAAGTCCACAACCCTGGACCACAACTTTTGAGACCTATCCCCGAACTCTGCCCCTGGGCCTGCAGCCTCCTCTGTCCTGTCTTCACAGGCCCCTCCCATTAGGACTGTTGAGGAAGAAAAGCAGTCCCTGGAGAAGATACTTCAGCCAGAACAGGAAACACGGAGGGACAGAGAGGAAGCCCACGTAAAAGTGAGCAGAGAGGTTGGAGGACAGGGTAACAGGAAGGGCCCCATCCTGGGACAGAGCTGATTCTGGCCCAGAAGTCTCTGGGGAAGGGAAGAAAGGAAAGAAAATGGTGGTGTCTTCCCAGGGGAGGCTCATGGGCAGAGTCCTTCTGGATTTGGGTCCAGTTTGGCTCAGGCTGTGTTACATAGCAAGCTTCTGTGAGCTTTGGGCCCTAATCTACACCATACTTACCAAAAACCACATGAGTGGCAGGAGTGGGCTTATGGCATGAAGGGAGAGCCTGGCTCAGAAGGAATGCTTGAATAGCCAGGGCAGAGGAAGCCCACCAGACTGTCACCAAGCCCCTGCTATGGAAGTCATCTGTTGCCTCAACTCAGGCCTGGCATCTGCTCATGCCAACAGAGGCCCTTGAGCCTCTGGCTTGCTCCATGGGCTCTGCTTCCTTGAGTTCCTCAGGGTAGGGTGGGAGGGACAGCCCACACTGATGCCAAGGCCAAGATGGGGTAGGCACAGTAGTGGGTGATAGTCTTCAAGCCAGTGGAGTCATGCAGGTGACTGAGGCCCTGCCCCAAGTCCATGGGAGCTGGGCGATTTAGGGACAGGGGTGTCTCACCTTTGATGATGGATTTCATGTCACACTTCACCGAGTCAATGTTGTGCAATGCAATCAGCAGCTCTCCCGGATTCAGGGGGGACAAGGCTGAGTTCCCTTCACCTGCAATGGGTGGCCAACAGGGGAAGGGAGATAGTACAGATGTGGGTCTCAGATCAGACTTGAGGAACACTAAATACAGATAAGACACCCTCTGCTTCGTGAGGGCTGGGTGACAGAGGGTGAGACTGCATGAGGTGGCCATAAGTCTTTACCACTCTCCCCCTCCCACCTTGTGAGAGATGCCTTGCTGTGGTCTAACTTCCCACTGGGTTATGGACCCTGAAGGCAGGGTTGGGCCCAGCCATCCTAGCACTGAGTCCACGTAGCACATGACCACGGGCAGTTACAGGGCAGGGCCGGGCCAGGGTCTCACTAAATGATAAGTGGCTTCAACCTTCCACGGTGTTGGAGCAAAGGGTGGAAAAAGGCAGTTCACAGAGGTAGCCTCCTCAAGAGGGGAAGCCAGTCATGCTGTGGAGTCACATCACCTCCTACAGTGTCCCAAACTGTGGCCACGGGGACCAGATGAGGAACTTGTCCACATCACAGGCTATTTTTCCCTCCTCAGAATTCTTCTTTCATTTCTCACCACAGTGGACAAAATGCCTCCTGGGGGCTTGGAGGGCAGAGGGAACTGGCAGGGACAACAGAGACCTCGGTCTCTAAGGACACTGTAGCTTTCCTGGGCCCTCCTGAGGGTTGGCTAGGAGGGAGGGCACCTACCGTGCTGGGTGCCCAGCAGGCGGTTGAAGACCTCCTTCACCACAATGGGGTTAAGTTTGATGAGCTTGGGCAGGGCCTGGATCACCTCTTTCTAAGGCAGAAGGGGTGGGGAGAGGAGCAGGAGGATGAGTTACAAGAGCCCCACTATTCACCTACTCATCCCAGTGAGGCCTCCAAACCTCATAACACATGTTCCCTGTCTCCCAAAAGTTGCTGCCTAACTCTGCTGGACAGTGCCATCCTCATTTCCATCTACATGAGGATGGGGTATCTTTGGCCCCAAACTCACTAGGGCTACAACCTTGTGGAGAACCTGCTGTTGCTGGGGAGTTTCCCATAGGCCACGACAGTGGTGTGTGTACACACTCACGCTCACAGCAGGCACACACACACAGTAAGATGCCCTGTGACTGTGATGCCGGAGCACTGCCTGAGGAGGCTGAGAAGGGCCTGGGGACATGGTGTCCAACTACTGACCACAGGGGCAAGATGGGTGCCTCGCTGCTCTCACAAGCCTCTGGCCCATCACCGTGGAAACGAGCTGGCCACCCGTCCTACTCCTGCCCTACCTTCTCCAGCCCATTGAGCACAGGGATGAGGAAGCGCACATCAGGCAGCCGCTTGTGGTACAGGTCTCGGACCCGCTTCACCAGCTCTGGGGATGGCGGTACTTCAGGAAGACAGAGAAAAGCAGAGTTGGGGTGATTGGGAGGGGACAGAGGAGGTAAGCATATGGGAGGAGGGCTTCGTGGGCATGGGGAGGGACACTGCAATTCCAGAGCTGGATCCCCAGCCTCTCCCTTCCTAAATGCAGCTCACATGGCTTTTCTCTACAGAGGCCAAAGGATGGGAGAAATCCACAGGGGCAGTCACTTGGGGACTTAGCAGCTCCAGCTCTTGCAGGGGAAGAATAGGTGGGAGGGAAGGTAGAAGGCAGGACCCCAGGCACCTTTGTCCGTGAGGCTGTGCAGGCAACGGGTGACCAACGTTTCTGCCCCCTTGGGGCAGTTTTCCACTAGCAGTAGCAGCTCTGGTGAGTTCATGCCCATCCCTCGGATCTAGATGCAGAGGTCAGATTACAGGGAGTATTTGAGGAGGCTGCAAAAGCTGGGGTGGTTAAAGTCACTGGGTTCTGGGTTTCTCCTAGTGTCAGCCTTGATCTGTGTGGTGTCCTCCTCTCTGGCAGGTCAGTGACCCAACTGTCTCAAGCCTTATATGCCCAACCTCTGTGGCAATGCCTAGGGAGGGTTTCCTGGTCTCTGCCTACCTTCCTGCAACCTGTCATCCCAGCTTGGCTGGATAACACCCAGCTGAAGGTGCAGGCTTATAGACTTGGGTAGCTGCTGCAGTGAGCTGCTGCAGTGAGCAGCAAGCAAGGAGCTTGCTGGCTGACCTTGGCATCCTCATCTGTAGTATGAAGGACACTAAGGCACTCAACCCCAGAGCCGCCTTTTTCTCAGTGCTGGGCTACAGCACCTTAGGAAGAGCCTCACCGCCCTTCTCGCCCCTTTTCTACCCGGTGATTTCCATACTAAAAACATCATGAGGACAGGGTTGTGCACACCTATAACCCCAGCGCTCAGGAGGCTGAGGCAGGAGGATCTCTAGAAAATGAGACCTGCTCAAATAACAAAGCTGGGGCAGAGCTGACACACAAAAGAAAGGGTTCTGAGTCCAGGAGCAAAGAAGGCAACCACGTGAACTGCTTTTCATAAGGTGGCCTGTGACTCAAGACTTCTGGTAACAGCAAGGGGAAGACCAGTTGAAATGGCAACAGTAACAATAGCTTAGATGCTAATGTGGTGTGCTTGGGAATGGCCTGCACCCTCATGTCAGGGCACAGTGAGAAGCACAAGGGATGCCCTACTCCAGGCTCTATCTTTCAGCCACTCTGTGAGTTGAAGAGAGA
Organism: Ondatra zibethicus; assembly: GCA_004026605.1. NCBI lineage: Eukaryota > Metazoa > Chordata > Mammalia > Rodentia > Cricetidae > Ondatra > Ondatra zibethicus. Next base: position 69,333 of record PVIU01003575.1, on the reverse strand, counting down.
CGTAAGCACCACCCACAAGCCAAAGCCATGAATCCAGAAGACAGTCTTTTGTGTCTACTGAGGTAGACACCCAAGGAACAGCTGGAGTTGGGGGCTCCAGCCCTGCCCAGGTGGGCTCAGGAGCCTCACCGGCTGCTCAATGACCCTCAGCACTGTCCGCTTGATGTCGGCGATGGCCTCAGTGTACACGGCTGCCAGCTCGTGGATCAGCTTGTGGTTCTGAGGCAGGAGAGCCAGATAGAGATAAAGACACTGCTTCACTGTCTCCTCGGTCCACGGCGCAGCCACCTCTGACAGGACAGGGCCATGCATCAATAGAGGCCTCTACTTCCTTCCCAAAGCCCTGCCCCCAGTGTCTGAGCCTTCTCAGTGAAGTCAGTGCGAAGGGGGAATAGGTGGAGAAAGAGTAGGACCCCCTCCAACCATCAAGCCCCAAGGCAGCTAGAAGGTCATTCTACAGTGCAAATTTAACCCTCTCTTCTAGTCCTGTCACAACTATGACCGCATCATAAATGTCCTTACACTGGCTGGCTGTCAGGGAGGGTGGCAACTCAGTCACCCTCCATGCTGGTCCGTACTTACAGTTGGTAGAAAGACCCTCACTGTTAACCCTTTGTGCCACCACCTCCTTTGTGGGAATCACCACTTCTGCTCACACATCCTCCCCAGGCTCACACCTCTCCTGGGGCTTTCCACATCCCTGCAGGACCTTCTGTCTGTAATTTGGCAGGATCTAGGACTATGTATGCTACGGGACTTGGCCTGAGGTAACCCTGGAACCCACAGGCTGCCCTCCTGGTCCTCGGCTTTCTCACCCTGCAGTCCCATCTGTCTACTATCCAGCAGCCATTCTAGTAGGCTGGGTGGAGCTCTACACAAATCAGATGAAGCTGCATCAAACCTGTGTCCTTGTCAGCTCCGAAGAGCACCGAGGGCGGGTTGGGGTGCACCAGGAGCTGCAGGTAGTTGAGGGCGAATTTTTCTACATACTCTCGAAGCTGTTCCTTCTCATACATGCGCTTAATGAAGAGTAGGGCCTGGGAGCGCACCTGAGGGAAAAAGGGCAAGATGGACAGAGTGGGAGCATAGAAACGGAGCTGCACGGCTGTGAAACATGCCCAGCCTGAGGCCCCGGAGAGCAGCGAGTGCAGCTCAGGCTGCCAGCGTCTCACTTCTCATCTTGCTCCTCCCTGCTCTGCTCACTCTCCTCATTCCTCAACAGTGACTCTCCCTGTCAAGTGGACTTGGCAGGACAGGCAGCCCATTGCCTGGAAGACATGTCACTGACCAAGCTTCAGACAGCATCTGCTGGGAGCCACGAGATCAGGGTCCGGTCTCAGCATTGTTTGTTCCAAATGGCAGCACAGGGCCAGAGGTGCTATCCTAACAGGGCGCTGACTGCTCATGCACCAGCAGGGAGGAGGTTGGTGACACACTACAGTGCAGATAGGTCCAGGCCCTTCTTGTCTGTAGCACATCTCATCCAGAGCACAGCTACTGTGTTATGGTTATCACACGTTTCCTCCTTCAGGAAGCTTCCTGACCCCCATCTCTTACTCTACACAGGTAGGTGCCTAGGCACTGTATACTGTGACATCATGCTGCCTGTGTCACATGGGCTCCTCTACTGGCTGCTGTCTCAGGCTGCAGTTACAGTTCATCAACATGAGAAGAGAGTGAACAGGCCTGTCCTCCTTTGAGGGCATGTGCACAGTCAGGGTCAGGATAGCTCCTGACCCATGATGTCACACCATGGTAAATGGAAAAGAGTTTTGAGGAAAAGGAATGCCAGGCTGGCTGGGTATGGGCACAAGCTCACCCTGTCCTTCTCATGAGAGCTGAGGTCAAGGAGGACATGCAGGTACTGGAACTGGCGAGAAGGTCGCTTGAAGATCAGGTCTCCAAGTGTCGACATGCCCAGGTAGGCGCGACTCTGCAGATGGAGGCCATGCTCAGCCTGCTGTGTCCTCTTACTCTTGCCTCCCTCCATCTCTCAAACCAAGTCTCTAGGACTGGACCCTCACGCCATCCTTGCCTCCAGGTCTACAACACAGGTCTTCAGAGGATGCTTACCTCATCCTCACAATACTTCCGTATGACCTCCAAGGCACTCTCGGTGATCAGTGGGGCCTCCAAAACCACCTTGGTGAAGACCCTGCCCAAGAAAGACGCAGGACTTGCTGGAGAAGTGTAGCAAGGCAGCCTGCCTCCCAGGGGCCCAAATGTACCACAAAGTTTCTTTAGCTCCTGGGTCCAGAGCATCAGACTGGCATCTGGGGTGGAGATGTTCCCTGTCTGAGGCTTTCTTCCTTTTGCTACAACTAGGGATGGAACCCAGGGTTTCTGGTGTGCTAGGGAGATACTCTCCCACCAAGCCACTGTCCCATCTCTGGGAACTGTTAGTACAGATGGGAAACAGAGTGACAGGCCACTTAGACCAAGTAGCAGAGTTGGGAATGATCCCAATGAACTTGACCCAAGTCCGCCCTCCCACACCTACAACAGCATGGTCTGCACAGGCTTCTGCAGGAACTGGAAAAAGACAGGGACACAGGGAGGACAAGTTTGTGTGGCATTGAGGAAAAAGGGGAAGTGGGACACTGAAGAGGAGATGGGGCTTATAGCCAAGCCCTCACCCATCCTTCTGGTCCGGTTTCTCTTGCAGGCCAGAGAGCAGGCGGATGAGGCAGTCCTCATACTTGTCCAGAGTACCTGAGGCCCCTGCTGCTAGGTAGGCATTGTACTCCTGGTAGAGCCAGGCGAAAGCCAGGTCCAGGCGACCCCGGACATCTTCCAGGATGAAGGACAGCACCTCTGACTTTAGGCCAGAGTCGAACTGTGTTACGAGGCTGGCCAGGATCTTGATACGCACCTGGGTAGGTAAGCAAGTGTGTCAGTATGGCTGAGCCAATGCAGCACACTTCAATCACGCCTTGCACTTCTGCTGCCAGGTTCAGGAACCTCCATATAAAGTGGATATAGTGGCTAACATCTATAATCCCAGCACCCAAGTTAAGGTCAGCCTGGTAAAGGGAAACCTTATCTAGAAAACCAAATCAACCAATCAACCAGCAAATCAAGGAAGGCAGCATGAAGCATAAACACAGTAGTATCACACTGTATAGCAGTGGACAAGGAAGAAACAAACTATCAACTGTTTCCAAACCACTCCAAGCTCCCAGGAGTAACTAGGTACTTCAGTGTATAGGAAAAGACCTTGAAGATTCTTTTTGTCACCTTTAAGCATGAACAAGATGTGGGTGAAATCACAAGAAAGACTATGGAAAGAAACCCTTTCTTGAAAAACTAAAAACAACAAAAACAAAACAACAACAAAAAATAACATACAAAATAAAGGTTAGAGAGATGGCTTAATGGCTAAGAGCACTGGCTTCTCTTGCAGAGGACTTGAGTTTGGTTTCCAGCATCCACATGGCGGCTCACAACTCCCTGTAACTCCAGCTCCAGGGAATCTGGTGCCCTCTTCTGGCCTCTGTGGGCTCCTGGACACACAGTGCATATAAACTCATGCTGACAAACACACATTCATAAATTAAACAAATTTTAAAAAACAAAGAAAAAAACTTGAAGTCAGGTCTGTCTGGACTATAACACTGCTAAGAAAGGTGGCCAGTAAGAACCAGCCCTGCAGGACCAGTCCCATGCAGAGCTGTCCCCCATTCCACAAGCCTCCACTGCCTAGAATGCTGTTGCTGATTTTACATGGGGTGGATGCAACCCAGGAGGAATGGCTTGAATAGAGGAGCCAGGGGCTGCAGCTAAACTGAGGGGCACACCTGGGCAGCCCCACTGCAGGCTACAGCCTTCTCAGCCCTCAGTATCCGTTTCACAGCGCCCAGCTTCATGGCTTCCACCTGGGCATCAGTCAGGGGCTTTAGCACGTCACTCAGACGGAAGATCTTCTTGCGCCCACCAGCGCCCGCCAACCTACATAAGGGCAGGGACAAGAACAGTGTCTTGGCATGCTTTCTGCAGACCAGTCTGTCTGGTGGCCTCAGCTCAGGGACTGGGCCACATAGAGACACACAGCCCCTCCCCAGATCTGAATTCCGAGTGGAGCTCAGCACACCAGGAAGACAAGAGTGAGGAAGAAAATGTTACTGTTTCTGCCAAGTAGGCTGTCTCCTTGTGAGAACAGGAGGGGCCAGAAGGGGTTCAGATAGAGAAGAGATAGCACAAACACCCTGGGTGGGACTTGCTGTGGGTGGGTGGGGGATAATGGAATGGGGAGGGAGTGAGGTCGCAAAGGAGCAGGGAACACTCACTGTGGGTGGGGTGGAGACTGGTTTTGTGATAAAGGTGATGGGAAGAATGGATGATGACCAGGAGTCCTTGTTGCACATTGGGAACCATAATAACTTCCTGTCACCATGAATTGTGGCTCTGAGAGTTTTCTAACCTAGTGACTCCATGACAAAGGCACCACATTCTCCCAAGGTGAGACAGAATAAGGAGATATGGCTGCAGAAACCCACAAGAGCTTGGTGGCTCCTGCACTGACTGAAGCAGAGGGAGACCCTGGTCCAGCCCTCTGTCTGCCTTACACTCACACCTGCAAACAGGGCACACTCATGGGATGGGGCCCACGTTCCAACTAGAAGAAGACTCACCGTGGTTGTGTGACAGGGATGATAGGTTCTGGCCTCCTCTTGGCCTGGGGTACCTCCTCCTCCAAGGGGGACATGGTGTTCAGAGAGCCTACCACAGAGATGGCCTGACCCTGCACTGACAGGCGCCGCTTGATCAGAACGCTCTCGGGCTTCACCACCTTCTCCTCCTTGGGCTCTTCCTTGCACTGTTTTGTCTGCTCCACACCTGCACGGAGGCAACCATAGCACCCTCAGCTCTGGGCTCTGCTGCGCATGCCCACCTAGCACCAAGACCCAAGGATCAAGCCAGAAGGCTTCATTCCTGGAGGCACAGCCAGTGTCAGTCATTGAGATACATCACAAGCAAACTCTTAGGTTTATGTATGTGTGGCACATGCATATGTATGCATGTGTGCCTTGTGTGTTAGTGTGCTAGACTGTGTACACATGTGGAAGTGAGAGGTGTTTGTTTTTTTGAGACAGGGTTTCTCTGTGTAAGAGTTCTGGCTATCCTAGAACTCACAGCGATCCACCTGCCTCTCTTGTCTTCCAAGTGCTGGGATTAAATGCATGTGTACCACCACCCAGCTCTACTTTTATTAAGACAGAGTATCACTTGTGCAGCCTTGGCTGGCCTGGCCTCACTCTGTAGACCAGGCTGGCCTCAAACTCAAGAGATCTGCCTGCCTTCACCTCCTGAGTGCTGAGGTTAGAAGTATGTGCTACCCTGACTGGCTTTTTGTAAAAAATTATTTAAATTAGTACATTTTATTTATGCGTTGTGCATATGATATGTATATATGTACGGAGGTCAGAGTACAATTCTATGGAGTTGGTTCTCTCAATGAGTCCCAAGGATTAAACTCAGGTCAACAGGTTTGGCAGCAGGCACCTTTGCCAGCTGAATCTTCTATCTAACCACACTTTACTTTTTGAGACAGGGTCACCCACAGAACCCAGAGCTAGATGTTTCAGCAAGACTGGCTGGCCAGAAAGATCCCCAGGATCCGCCTGTGTCTGTTCTCATCCAGTGCTGGTTACAGGTACACAACCTCAGCTTTTCTGTGGATGTTAGGAATCAGAACATGAGTCCTCATGCTTACATAGCAAACACATACCCACTGAGCCATCTCCCTAGCTTCTTTTTCTAACATGTTTATTACACCTCATTTATTTGTATGGGGATGTACACGCATATAGCAGGCTACATGTGTAGTGTGGAATTCTCTCCTTCCATCATGTAGGTTCCGGGGATCAAACTCAAGTTCTGGGCTTGACAACAGACACCTTTACCCGAGTTGCCGTACCAGCCAATTAGGAGTTTGTGAGTCAGGGCCTCATGTACCCCAGGATGTCCTCAAACTCACTATGCATCCCAGGATGACTTCTGATCTTCCAGCTTCCACATCCTGGGATGACAGGTGTGTGCCACTTGGGCATCCTCATGATAAACAGTCTTTAAGAGCAGAGGTCATGTGACTCGACAACCCAACCCTTGGAGCACACTACTCAGGAAAACCTGAGCACACCAAAGACACATAAGTCCCTGTTCACAGCAGCCATGCTCACGACAAGGTGTGAAACAAGGGCTGGTGCAATGGCACAGGGGGTAAAGAGGAGCTGAGTCCAGCCTTTCAAACCCACATAAGATGGAAAGAGAGAACATGCTTTGTGAGGTTCACAGCCGATGGACACTGGAGCTGTGCTTGTGGTACTACTCATGATTTATACTTCAAAGAATAAGCCTGGTGCTGAGTGTGGCCCACACCTGTAATTCCAGCACTCAGGAGACTAGGCAGGAAAACTGGTGCAAGTTAGAGGCCAGCATGGGTTCCACAACAAGACTCAAGTCTTAAAGAAGACAAAAGCCCGGACTGGGGAGATAGCTCAGGGGTGAAAAGCACTTGCTGCTCTTGCAAAGGACCTACGTTTCTCTCCCAACACCCAACAACCTCTTGTGATTCCTCCATCTCCAAGAGATGTGACACTCTCTTCTGGTCTCTGAGGGCACACACATAAGATAAAAGCATACTGATGAAATAAGGGAAAGACTCTAAGGCTCAGTCTCCGTAACCTGATTCTGTCAGTCTGGCTCAGTCTGGACCTCAGCATGAAGTCTGTTGGATTTCAAAGCCCAGATCCTGAAGACACTGAGCATTATGTGGACCCACGATAAGAGGTAACATGAGATGGCACAGGACCATCTCCACAGCTTTTCCAGGAGAGTCCAGTGCCACGGCCTGGCTGGGTCAGCACAAGACTCACCAGGACCCAGTCCAGCAGCTGTCATCTGTGTGGCCATGAGCCGAGCAAGGTGCTTGATCTGGGCTTCGGTGCCTGCTGACTCCACTGGGGTGTAGATGGCTTGGAAGGAGGCAGGCATGGTCTCAGGCAGGTACACCATGCTGATGAGAACCTGTGGGATGCCCAGGGATGGGACACTTAGCCAGCTCAGCCTAGGGCAGCATGTGAGAAGCAGCAGGAACTGAGGCTGGGCTGGGCCTGTCCTCCTTATCTCAGCTTTCAGAGGAGCTAATGACCCGCTAGGCAGTTCACTTGGGAGAGTCTCCCACCCCAAAGAACAGAGTGATGGGGAGTGGGATAATGAGGGTAAATGGCCTCTGGAAAGAGGAAGGGTGAGAGAAGGGGCCCATCCAAGGGTGGGAGGGACTTCTGGCTGATGCTACCAGGAGGTGGTCAGCAGAGCATAGACAGGGAAAGGACTGGGATCCGGACTCCCATCCCTGGGACGGCCTCACCCTCCTCACCAGATTGGCTACATTGTCAGGTGTCAGCAGAGGCTGCAAGAACTCAGCAGTGATGTCCGTGTCTGACTGGCCTGAGATCTGGGCTGAGGCCTTCGAAGTCCCTGATGGGCCAGGCTCCAAGTCTTTGTCTTCATCATCTTCTCCCAAGTTGGGCTCTGAGAAGGAAACAATAGGCTGGCTCTATAGACTGCAGCAGGACCTGTGCTCAGGGAGCCAAGTAACCCTGCCTCTAGAAAACCACTGCAAGGAGACAGAGCAGGCAAGGACCTAAGCCTCAGTTTGCTATGGCCATGAAAGTGTCATAGGGCCCCAGGCACCCACCTCTTCCTGGGTTTCAGGTCTCATTTGGTTGGCAAAAATCCAAAAACCTCTAGTTGATCACATTAGGCTCTAAGATGATGATATAATTAATATATTCCATACTTAGGATGGAATGCAGGACCCTATTTACTAGGGCAGGTGGCCCCAGTGGGAGACAATATTGCTGTTACTGTTCCTATTACTGACATCATTCTCATTCACCTTTTTTTCTTTTTTTGAGACAAGGTTTCTCTGTATAGCCCTAGCTGTCCTGAAACTTGCTCTGTAGACCAGGCTGGCCTTGGACTCACAGAGACCCACCTGCCTTTGCCTCCGAGTGTTGGGATTAAGCACCACCACCCAGCCTCTCCTTCACCTTTTAAGAGTTGTTAATTTAGGGCTGGAGAGATGGCTCAGAGGTTAAGAGTACTGGCTGCTCTTCCAGAGGTCCTGAGTTCAATTCCCAGCAACCACATGGTGGCTCACAACCATCTGTAATGAGATCTGGCTCCCTCTTCTGGCCTGCAGACTGAACACTGTGTAATAATAAATAAATATTTAAAAAAAAAAAAAAAAAAAAAAAAGAGTTGTTAATTTAGTTTATGCGTGTGGGTATTTGCCTGCATGTATGTATATCTATGCACCATGTATGTGCATGTGAGGTAAGAAGAGGGTGATGGATCCCCTAGAACTGGACTAACAGATGGTTATGGGCTGCCATGTCAGTACTGGGAATTGAATCCAGGTCCTCTGAAAGAGCAGATAGCACTCAACCCCTGAGCTGTCTCTCCAGCTCCACCCAGTCCCCCTTTCTGAGACACTGTCTTATGCAGCTCAGGCTGGCCTAAATTTACTATATATAGTTCAGACCAGCTCAGAACTCATGACCCTCCTGCCGACCTCCACATGCTGGATCAGAGGTGTGTACCACTATGCCTTGCTAGAAGATTGTCATTCCACAGTAGGGGACAACTTAATGGATATGGACACAACGTTAGCTGAGTGAGCAAGCGACAAACATATGGACCAAATGCAATGTGTGATCCATACCCATAAACAGCACTCAGAAGCCTCCAGTAGTGCTTCTGCAACTTGTCTGGCAAAATCACTTCAAAACAAGAAATTTAAAGACATATGGAACTGGACAAATGGCTCAATCCTTAAGTGCATTTGTTGTTTTTCTAGAGGATCCAAATTTGGTGTCCATCACCCATGTCACACAGCTCACAAATGCTTGTAACTGCAGAGGGTCCAAAGTCCTCTTTCAGCCGTGTGGGCAACTGCACTCATGCACATATATGATTATAAATAAATCTTAACCAACTTCACAATGGTCGTGCACACCTTTAATCCCAGCACTCAGGAGGCAGAGGCAGGAACATCTTTAAATTCAAGACTAGCCTGTTCTACAGAGTGAGTTCCAGGACAGCCAGGGCTACACAGAGAAACCCTGTCTCAAAAACAAACAAACAAAAAAACCCAACCAATCTTTTTAAAAAAAAGGAGAAAACTGACTTCAGACAAACTTTAAATGCACAAACTGTTTACTTCAGTGTCTTCCTTTGGGAGTATTCTATGGTTAGATATGTAGGACAGTCCCTACAGCATGGACAGAAATGAAATGTCCACAAATAACTGTCAATGTTTCCATCACATTACAGAGGATGTGACCACCACAGATGCAGAAGTAGCTTAAACTTAATGCCTGAACAGTGGCTCAAAACCATCTGGAATGCCAGTTCCAGGGAATTTGTTACCCTCTCCTGTCTTCTGAAGATACCAAGCATGCATATAGTAAACACACATGTGTGCAAGCAGAACACTCACACATAAAATAAAATCAATCTAATTAAAAAGTTAAAATAAATAGTAAAAAGAGCACGGCCAGTGATAGGCTCAGCAGGGAAAGATGCTTCCTGCACAAACCTGAAGACAAATTCAATCCTCAGAACTCACATAAGGGAGGAAAGAAAGAACAGACTCCACAAAGGTGTGCCTTGGACGCCATACACGCACATGGCACACGTGCTCCCCCCATTAAAAAGCAGATGCAGTGGACTCAAACATGCATACACAGAAAGCGCTCCACAGAAACCTAATAGAACAGAACACTGCTCTCATTCATTGAGCAATGGAGGATGTAGCTAGATCCCCACAGCAGCCCTTATGAAATTAATTCCATTTGAATATGAAAAAGAATTTCATAGCTGGGTACACTGACACATATCTTTAATCCCAGCACTGCAGAAGCAGAGGCAGGTGGATCTCTATGAGTCTGAAGGACAGCCAGGACTACATAGTGAGACCATAACAAAAATGAAACAAAACCCCTAAATAATTTCATAAATGCTGGGCTGGAAAGATGGCTCAGAGGATAAGAGCACTGGCTGCTCTCCCAGAGGTTCTGAGTTCAATTCCCAGCACCTACATGGTGGTTCACAACCTATCTATGACATCTGGTGTTCTCTTCTGGTGGTGTATACATAATAAATAAATCTTAAAAAAATAGTAATTTCATAAATGTTCTATAAAGAAACAGAGATGACATTTTTAAAATGTTGGTACTGGGAGGCCGTCATGGTCAACACTATTGTTTAATACCCCAGAAATCACCTCAAAGTTGGGGTGGTAACACACACCTGCAATCCCCACACCTGAAGGCAGAGGAAGTAAGACAGCCTCAAAAAAAAAACCAGAAATGTTAAAAATTTCAAAATTAAAAAGGAAAAGTCTAAGCCAAGTGGTGAGGGCACACTCCTTTAATCCCAGCATTAGGGAGGCAGAGCCAGGTGGATCTCTGTGAGTTCGAGGTCAGCTTGGTCTACAGAGTGAGTTCTAGGACACTCAGGGCTACACAGAGAAACCCTGACTTGAAAAACCACAAAAAGAAAATCTAATCTTATATATATATGGAGAAGGAAAAGAGCCTTCCACACACATACAAAACAGGAAAGGAGACTCTCATGACTCGCATCATTCCTTCCTGTACCATCTAAATGGATCCTATCTGGCCCCACACCTGTCATCCCAGCAGTCCAGACATGGTGGCAGAAAGACCAAGGTCATCCTCTCCTAGACTAGAAGTCCTTACTTAGAAACCCAAGCTCACACTTATTAAATGTTCTATAAGCTACAGTTTTCTACTTGGCTATGCTTACATCATCATGTTATGGAATGTCCTGTGTATCAATGCAACTTTAACACAGTGCAACAAAGCCACCTCAGACAAGCCCAGGCCTTAGGCTAATCCAGCTCACCCAGCTTCATTTTCTTCAGCGTGGAGTCGGCATCATCCCGGGGCCGCTTGCGGGAGTCCTTGCTGCTGGGCATATTGCGGGCGATCTCTGCCTGGGGGGTGCCCAGGTCCACCAGCAGGGTGGTGATCTGGGCCTGGAACTCCAAGGAGGCAGGGTGCTTGAGCACACTCAGCAAGTGCAGCTTGAGGTTTTTACGCACGCTGCTCACCTGGGACTTGGCCAGTGTTGGGGGCAGGTTGGCTGTGAGGACAGAGATGGACGCTCGATGCTGGGGACAGATCACTGTGTGGTCTGCCAGGCTCAATTCTCAGCCCCAAACTTGAGTGTGACTCTTGCTGCCGTTCCCTGGGAAGTTCCTAGGCTTGCAGAAGGACTGGCAGCCTTCCCCCTTTCAAGCTGAGACTGAAAGCCCAAGAGACCTCTACAATATTAGTCCTTTAAGGTGAGAAAACCTAAATCATTTCTCTGTAGCACTCGAGTCTCAGGTCCCCGTCTCCAATCTGCAGTCCAGTGCTGCCCTGGAGAGAGCTGTGACTGCCACCTTCTCCACAAGCTGCTGACTCAACAGCTGCCACAACTCAGGCTAGTCGTCCTGTCACTAGCCAGAGTCTCAGTCACCGTGGTGAGCAAGCTGCCCCTGCTCCACAGAGAAAAAGGACTCTAACTTGGCCTGGACGGTATCTACCATTGGTTCCTTGGCCAGTGCTACTCTCATTCCCTTTTGAGGGAACCACCCTGTCTCTATCCTCTGTCCAAGTGTGCAGGATACTGGGGCCAATGAGAACACTGCATTTCCCTGGCCACTGTGATTGGCTCAGTGGTAGGCTAACAGTCTCTGCTCAGCCAATCATAAACAATGAGTAATAGCCCTTGACTTTTGCTGGAATGATGGGGAAAGAGTTGCGCTCTCTCTCTGTTGCTAAGTGGCCAGAATGGGAGCCTGGATCTCTGGGGCCATCTTTACTGCTTCAGCAAACATCCAGAAAACTAAGTGAACACAAGAGCTCAGAGATGGACAGACTAGATCCCTGGCCAGCATCCACTCATGTTTCAACTCCAGACTTCTAGAGTTTCATTCAGGCACAAACATGGGAAAATGTGACCAGCCTCCTTCTCTGAGGGATCAGGAGGAGGCTGGAGTGTCAGAAAGGATCCTGTGGCGGGCTGGAGAGATGGCTCAGACGTTAAGAGAACTGACTGCTGTTCCGGAGGTCCTGAGTTCAGTTCCCAGCAACCACATGATGGCTCACATCCATCTATAATGAGATCTGGTGCTCAGAACACTATATACATAATAAATAAATTTTAAAAAAAGAAAGGATCCTGTGGCTCAGCATCCCAAGCCACGTTTGAAGCAGTTTTATCCCACACCAAAGCTTTCTATCTAACATGGAGTTCATGGTGAGCTGCAGTGCTGACCAGCAGGAGAGCATGTAGAGCCCAACAACTCCGGAACCAGCAACCTGGCCAGGACAGGGCAGAGGAGGGGCTTTCAACCTACCATGCAGGGTCTCATATGCCTGGATCACCTCGGACATGAACATGGGTCTCTGGCGGGCTATGTTGGCAAGGGAGCCCAGGGCTGTGGTCAGGTTGATGGAGGAGATGGCAGGGTGTACCATGAACTTCAACAGTTGCTCCAAAGCTGCCTTGCCTTCTTCCCACAGGACATCTAAGGGGGAAGAAGGATCAGTCAGTGGGACCCCAGTGTCAACCTGACTAGATGAAGACTCACCCACAGCCCAACACTTCACATTTTGGTGTGAACACACTGAGTTCATATTACAGGAAGACAAGTAAAGCAAATTCCATGTGTATCTGCAGAACACACTGGAACAGCACTGTAGGCCACTGTATAGCAGTTTTTTTTTTTTGTTTGTTTGTTTTTTGTTTAAGACAGGGTCTAATTACATAGCCTGGACTGGACACAAACTCATGATTCTCCTGCCTCTACCTCTCATGTGTTAGGATTTTCAGGCATGTCATGCCCAGTGTATGCAGGGCTGGGGAAAGTTCTGGGCTCTATGCCAGGCAAGCACTCTATCAATTCATCTGCAGCTTAGGTCTGTAATCTCACCAAACTTGGAAGTTCAGCTAAAAGGATCAGAAGTTCAAGGTGACCTTCAGCTACATGAGGCTAACCTGGGATGCATGAGGCCCTGTCTGGAACAAAATAAAATAAAAGGGGCAGGAGGGAAGGTTGTTGGGAGCTGTGGACCCCCAGACCCTGAATTTCCTGTAAACAACTTGTTATATTTGCAGCTGCTCTGAGCAAAACAACTTGTTTTCCTGTGTTTGCAGCGGCTCTGAGCATGAGACCTGATGGCAGGGGAGCGGTTTCTGGTGGGTTTGGCTGGGGTGTGGCTATCAGTTAAGGATCCCTATATAAGCTGCCCTGGAACACAATAAATGGGCCATTCTTGTTTGAAGGATGACCCCGTGTCTCCGCCTGTCTCTCTGTGTATTTTTAAATCTCCAGCCTAGTTCCTGCTTGTACCGTCCCGTAGTGCAGGCGCTACAGAAGGTGGCTATGAGAAGGGGCAGTGAGTGCACACGGCACTAGGGCGGCAACACTCACTGTACTGGATGTAGGGGTGATCTCGGGGGATTCGGTCCAGACTGATGTCATGTTCCTGGCGTCGGGGGACCTCTGAATCAGCCATGCGCGGTGACAGGGTGACAATGAGGCCCTCCACAAACTTGATGGCATGTGTACGGATGCCGTCATTGTCAGAATCCAACAGCAGGATGATTTCCCCAGCCATGGAGGATACCATGTCCCAGCAGGCCTCCTGGAGATCGCTGATGACCCGAGACTTCACCATCCACTGCCGAGGGGCCAGGAGGAATAGAAGAGACAGAGAGAGCCAAGGCAACACATCAACTACCAGCAGGCTGTGCCCCACCTGCAGTCTAAATGACTGTGAGAACATTCACTTGGTTAAACCAACAACTATGCTCAGTGCTGGGCAGTGCTAGGATGGGGGCGACCAAGACACAGCTAACTCAATGATGAAGCATCAGATCTCAAAATACAGAAGGGGTAAGCTCAGAGGGGGTGGCAGGGCTGTAAAGATGGCTGCTCTTCCAGAGGACCCAGGTAGGATTCCCATACCCACACAGAGGCTCTCAACTGCAACTACAGTTCCAGAGTACCTGATGTTCTCTTTTGACCTCCACAGGCATTGTACATACCCTGCATTGACATACATGAAGGCAAAACACCCACATGCCCCCCTCCAAAAAGCAGCAGTGACTGACCAGCTTCATTTTGCTAACAATGAATGGGCTAACCAATGAACTCACTCCTGTGTCAACAGTTGAGTACCCAGGTTATTCCCCCCACCCTTTTAAGATTTGTTTATTTTTATGTGTATGGGTGTTTTGTCTGCAAGTATCTGTGCACCACATGTATGTAGTACCCAAGGAGGGCATGGGATAGCCTGAAACTGGGTTAGGAACGGTTATGAGATACCATGTAGATGGTGGGAAGTGAACCTGAATCCTCTGGAAGAGCAAGTATTCTCAACAGCTTGGCCATATCTGCAAACTCATGATCCTTTTTTTAAAAATTGCTATTATTTTGTAGTCCAAGGTGGCCTAGAACTCTTTCTGCCTCAGCCTCTCATATGTGACTCACACCCAGCTGTGCTAATTCTTTAGTCTGTGTCCCTCACTGAGCTAGCACTGTGAAGGCTGCACCTAGAGTCCTGGTCCTCGCTGTCCCTGCACCACCTGCAGAAGAGAAGGCTTCAAAGTGGAGATTCTGAGGGAATGTTTGTTGAATGCTAATGAGTGGACTCAGAAGACAACATTTGATGCCTTGTCTATTCTCACAACAGCAGCAAACCTCACTCATGACAAGCTTGTTTGCCAGGATTGGCAGTACAGGCCATAACCCAGCAACGGGAGGAGGCATAGGCAGGGAGAGGAAAATTCAAGATTTTCCTGGGCAACTCAGTCTTGAGCTCAACACCCAGTACCAAACCAAATCACACTGTGACGTGGCCATCCTTCATTTGGAAGGCCCAGCTATGATCCTCACCTGCAAGGCCACCTTGTAAAGCTGGGTCATGGTGAGGATGGCTTTCTTTACCACATTCACGTTTTCATCCCGCAGGAGCATATTGAGGTTAGCAATCAGTTTTAGCAGCAGTTCAATGTCCCGTTTGCTATGGAGGGAAGAGAAGGGACCAGGTCATGCCGGCCTTGGGGTAGGGAAGACTCAGGCCCATGAATCAAGAAATTGAAGTGAAGTGTCAGAATCTTTGTTGCCAGCACATTCAGTAGTGGAGCAGGATGCTGACACCTCCACTGGAAGGCTGCCGTGGGCCCCTGTACCATAGCTGGTCTTGCAGCCTTTACTCCATCAACTCTGCAGGACCCCGCTGTCTATGTAAGTGACAGCTAACAACTGTCAACTGTTTGAAGTTTGACCAGAGCGTCATCTTTTTCTCTGAGACAGAGTCTCAGTCCCAGCTTGGCATCCAACTACCTACACAGGTGAGGATGACCTTGAGCTTCAGATCCTCCACATCCTGTGTGCTAGGATTTATAAGTACACGCCGCCACACAGATTTATAAAATGCAGGGGATGGAACCCAAGGCCTTATACATTCTAGACAAGCACTCTAAGTGAGCTACATCCTCAGTCCTGTTCCTTCATCCTATTTGAAGAACACCTGCTGCACAGGTGGTGAAAACAGGCACAGAAACCATCAAGTTTTTAATGAAAGGACTTAGTAAAAACACCTAGTTTTGTTTATTCAAGCCTGAAGGCTCCCACATTAGGGACTCTTTGGTAGGACTAAGAACTGGCAGGGTCAGTTTGGTTGCCGGAGAGAATGAAAGGCCTCCAGTAACGTCTGGTCAAGGAACAAAGAAATTTGAGAAGGCCACCCCGCCCCCGAACTCTCAGCAAATTAATGTAATTTTTCACAACATAAGTTTGATTCTGATTCTAAGCAACAATTGCACCATTCAAAAAATATGAAACATCAAAGAAACAAATAAAAAAGACCAAAAAAATAGGTTGGAGAGATGGCTCAGTGTTTAGGGCACTGGCTGCAGGCCTGGGCTACACAAGACTTGACTCTCCTATGCCAGAAGGCTGGGCAACACAGCTTTACTCCGTGCTGTGTCCTTCAGCACACTGGGATACATGTGCTACATACACCACTTTTTTTGTGAACTCTGAAAATTTAGTACAGTTATGTGTGTTGGCAAATGCTACAGTTTCAGCACTGGGGAGGCTGAGACAGAGGAGGACTGCCCCAAGTTCAAGGCCACAGTGAGAACCTGCCTCCAGCAAACAAACACACAGAAAACTACCGATGATTTTCCCAGTGAAGCGGGAGTGTGGGTTCAGAGGTACAGGGTAACAAATTGGAGGTCTGCTAAGTTCCACCAAATGAGCCTGGGAAACCCACCTGACCCTCCAAGCCAATTTTCTCAGTTAAATAGATCAAGAATAATCGCCTTGTAGCCTCATGCTGAAGGTTGAACATCATGCAGGTCAAAACTCAATAGCTCCTGGCAGGCTAGGAGGGTAACAAAAAGAGCTATTTTATCTCCTCCGCTTTACAGAGCCAAGAATGAGTAAAGACAGGAACAAGCTACGTCCCCTTTTGAGTCTCAGAGAGGGTGACAGGCCCCATCTAAGGCTCATGATGAGATTAAAGGAGATGTTGAGCCACTGTTAGATGTCCTTGCTTGTTCAGCACCTCCCTTGAGTCCACTGTTAGAACCAACCCTGTCTGAGGTCAGTGAGACAGAGGCTTTGCTGTGAAGCTGACATTTTTTTTTGTGTGGTGAGTTACCCAGGTGATGTGGAGCACCACAAAGAACAGCGACAGTGAAGACAAAAGTGCCAATGGGCAGGAGCCGAAGGGAATGCTCAGAAAGGGTTTTCTGAGGAATCCTGGAGAAGAAGGAATGGCCACCTAGGGTCACAGGCCAAGCAGAAGCAGACCAGCTATGAAGGACACTGGTGTTTTGTAAGATAGGCACAATACGACACATGTCCTCTCAGCAGGTCACCCAGCTATGTGTAGAGGTAAGCAAACAGGTAAAGGGTACGGTTCCCATCTGGCAGAGGTTTCAGAACTAGACTGTGAGATCAGGGATTGGGGGCAAACCTATTCCAGAAACAGGCAGACAGACTGGAGGACCAAAAATTCAAGGTTATCCTCTGTTACGAAGTGAGTTCCAGGCTAGCCTAAGCCTTATCAGGATCTTGTCTAGAGCAAACAAGAATGACAGAGTGGGGCTGGAGAGATGGCTCAGTGGTTAAGAGCATTGCCTGCTCTTCCAGAGGACCTGAGTTCAATTCCCAGCAACCACATGGTGGTTCACAGCCATCTATAATGAGATCAGGTGCCCTCTTCTGGTGTGCAGGCATACATGGAGGCAGAATGTTGTATACATAATAAATAAATCTTTAAAAAAAAAAAAAAGAATGACAGAGTGAATGCACTAAGCACCACTGATGACTGTTTTAAAATAGTACGGGGGTGGGAGCTCAGCAGTTAAGAGTGCATATTGCTCTCAAGGAGAACCCGAGTTCACTTCCCAGTACCGTGTCACCTCAGCCAGGTTTGAGAGAAGCCAAAGTCATCTGCTGCCTGTATTCTGAAAGGAGGACTGCCACTTTGACTAACAAAGCAACCATGAAGTTTGGCTGAAGTGCATGGACTGTGATATCCAGGACTGCAATCCCATTAGGTGTGTGTTGGGGGAGGGACTCTGGGGAACATACACCAAGACACCCAGGCACTCCCAAAGAGGCCCCATACCATGCCTCCTCGATGAAGCCAATGACAAATTTGCGCACTTCAATGGACTTGTCTGCTTGGAAAGCGATGATCTCCTGCAATGTCCGAGGGAAGATGGATCAGGCCACATTAAGGAGCATTACCTCACCTTTATCCCGCCCCCAGGCTGATCACTCACATCCAGAAAGTTGTCAAGCAGGGTGGGGTCTTTGTTGATGATCAGCTCCTGGACCTAGGAGGAACAGACATAAAACCAGGCTCCAAAGCCAAGCATGAAGGCTCTTGCTCATAATCCCAGTACTTGGAAGGCTGAGACAGGATTGTCATGCTATCAAGACAGCCTGGAGTATGGACTCTATCTTAAAAAACTAAAACTAGGGCTGGAGAGATGGTTCAGAGGTTAAGAGCACTGGCTGCTCTTCCATAAGTCCTGAGTTCAATTACCAACAACCATATGATGGCTCATGACCATATATAATGAGATCTATAATGAGATCTGGTGCCCTCTTCTGTCATGCAGGCATACATACAGGCAGAACACTGTATACATAATAAAAACTAAAAATAAGGGCCAGCAAGATGGCGTAGTGGGTAAGGTGCTAGTCACCCATGCCTGAAGATTTAAATTGCATCCCTAGGAGCCACCTGGTAGAAAGAGCCAACTCCAGCAAGCTGTCCTCTGACATCATATGCTTGGTCAGGCACACTTGAAATAAAGAACATAAAAATAAGGACTGGGGAGATGGCTCAATGGGTATAGCACTCCCTCAGCAAGCATGAGGACAGAGTTTGGATCTCCAAAGCACCACAGCTGCAGCCTCAGCACTTCAGAGGCAGAGACAAGCTCCCAGGCAGCTGACTAGCTAGATTCTCTGGGTTCTACTGAGAGACCCTGCCTTAATAAAGTGGAGAGTGACTGAGGAATACATGTCAACTTTAGGTCTCTACATGTATGCACACATGCATGCATCTCATACCACACTACCAAGCACCTACATCCATGTGAACAAGCACACATGCACACCAGAGATACAGGGAAAATAAAAAATTCTTAATTTAAATATAGGGCTAGAGAGATAGCTCAGGAGTTAAGAGCACTGACTGTTCTTCCAGAGGACTAGGTTTGTTTTTTGTTTATTTTTTTTAAATTTTACTTATTTTTACTTTAAGAACATTAGTGTTTTGACTGCATGTATGTCTGTGTGAGGGTTTCGAATTCCCTGGAACTGGAGTTACAGACATACAGAACTGTTATGTGAGTTCTGGGAATTGAATCCAGGTCCTTTGGAAGAGCAGTTGGTGCTCTTAACCTCAGAGCCATCTCTCCAGTCCCAAGGATTAGGTTTGATTCCCAGCACCCAGTCACAACCATCTGACTCCAGCGCCAAAGTGATCTAATGCCCTATTCTGGCCTTTGTCAGCATTGCATGCACATGGTGCGTATACACACATGTAGGCAAAACACATAAAATTAACAAAGAAACAAATGTCAAATAAAAAAATAAACCCAGATCCACACAGACAAGAATAGGAAGGAAACAGCACTGGTGGTTCTGACACCCCTGACCCCGAGCCTCAAATGCTATGCTGTATCAGACCCTCACAGATCACGGTTCTCACAGGCCACTGGGAAGCTTCCCTGCACCTGTAAAGGGGAGGCAGGTCCTGGTCAGCAGCGAGAACACTATATCCAAGAGTACTAAACAAAAGAGACTTGAGCCTCGTGGCATAGGCCTATGATCCAAGCTTCTTGAGGAGACAGGAAGATTACAAGTTCAACACCTGCCTAAGCTGCAGAGTAAACTCATGATAGTTTAAACATCACAGAACACTTCTCAACATAAAATTAAGCCAGCTGTGGTGGCACACACCTTCAATTCCAGCACTTGAGAGGCAAAGGCAGGTGGATTGCTGTGATTTTGAGGCAAGCCTGGTCTACAAATTGAGCTGTAAGACAGCCAGGACTACATAGAGAGACCCTCTCTCAAAAAACCAAATTAATGAACAAATTTGAATAGTAAAAGGGCCGAGAATGTACCTCAGCAGTAGAGTGCTTGTCCAGCAAGCCAGGGTTCTAAATCCAATCCCAAGGATAAGGAAAAGAAAAGGGGAAAAATCCTAGGGTTCCTGCCTTCCTGATGTTCAGCCTCCTTTTTATTTGAGACAGGGATTCTCTGTAGCTTTGGAGCCTGTCCTGGAACTAGCTCTTGTAGACCAGGCTGGCCTTGAACTCACAAAAATCTGCCTGCTGGGATTAAAGGCGTGTGCCACCACCGCCCAGCTTCAGCCTCCTTTTACCTATCTGCTAGTTCTCTATCTTAACAATGGCAGCATCCCATAAGCATTCCTACCATTTACTAAGACCGCCTACATGTCAGGTTTTTTTTATGTTTTGAGATAGGGCTCTTAACTATCTCAAAGCTGGAAGTTTAGCTAAGCTGACTAGTCAGTGAGCTCCCAGGATTCACCTTTTTCCACTCCCAAAGCTGAGGTCACATGCATAGCCATGCCCAATGGGTATTGGAGGTTTAAACCCAAATCCTTTTGCTTTTACAGTGAGCCATCACCCCAGTTCCCACACTCTTTGAAAATAATACCTCCTCCCAAACATCCTCCTGAAAAACCAAAGCTGGTCCAAAACTTCAGTGATACAAGTCCAAGTGTTGCTGGTAAGTCACCTTCATAAGCACAGCACCAGCATCCACTCTACTGCACTCACAGGATGGGTTGGCACCTTCTGATCTCATGTTGAACAAGCCGAACAAGGGTCCTGACCTAGGCAAGGTAGTCCCACAGTCTTTAAAGTATATTTTTTCTTCATGCTGCTGGGAAAAGGATCCGAAGGCTTTGTACTTTTTTAAGTAAAGAGAATGCCTACTACCGAGCCATACCCCAGCCCCTCACTGGGGAATTCTAGGCAGGGGCTCTACCACTGAGCTATGTCCCCAGCCCCTCACTGGGGGATTATTCTAGGCAGGGGCTCTGCCACCAAGCTGTGCCTTCACCCTATCCAATGACCTCTGAATGCCATCTTGGCTTCTTATTCTGAAAGACCCGTATCCTTTTCTACTTTAGCACACACTTTGGTGCTGTGTCTGGTTAGGTTGTGCCTTATGTCTTTTCTTCCTCCAGCACTCGGTTCAGATGTCCCCTTTCAGAAAACTCTCCGTGACTCCCTATCCTGGACAGGTTAGGCGATCCCTCTTGATTCTGCTTGTCAGTCCTGCCCACTATGGGTTATCACTGTGTACTAGACCACGGAGAGAGGAAAGCCACAGGATCTGCAGGTGAACCCCACAATCCAAGGGCTACTTTGGCCAGCTACTAGCAGAGTGACCTTAGAATCACTCTCTACACTGAGGTCTGCTTCTCTGTGTATAAACAACAGGTGACCCCTCCACCTGTTACCCAGCACTGCACTCTGGGATACAGGTATGTATATGCAGTCATGAATGAGTGTATCACAGGTGAGTGTCTATGTGAAGGTATGTATGAGTGAATCACAGGTGTGTGTCCAGGTGAAGGTATGTATGAATGCATCACAGGTGTGTGTGTGTGTGTGTACAGGCATATATGACTGTGGATGTTACCAATGCTCTCTCAGTGACTCTATCCCCTGCCCCTGTCCTGCTCTCCCTCTACCTTACCCCCCAACTCACCTGTTTGAGCACTGTGATCTTTGAGTCATTGGTGATCAGCGCTGCCTGGTTTAGAAGATCTACCACCTGGAAGGAGGGACGAGCCAGGTGTCACACACGGCCTGTCTTGCCGGGCCAGGCCAATCCCCACAGTCCTCCTGAGCTCTGCTGCTTGGGCAGCGTCATGCAAAGGCAGGAGTCACACTCACTACCAAGCCCTCAGCTATACTCACCCTCTCAGAAGTGGTCATGCCATCAACGCCTGGTCCTTCCTCTTGTGTGAAAAACTGTGATGCCACGCTCCGGCGGGTGACACTGTCCCCACTGCCACTTGCCATGACTGTTGTCAGGTTCTCCCTGAAAAAGAAACTAATAAGTTTCCCTATCCAGTCCTCCTTCCTTTAGGCTGGAGATAGAGCTTATGTTCATGTGCAGGCCGTCTAATGCAAAGAGAATGATGTCCCAGTCAGAGGCACAATGCTTCATCTCCAAAACTTTTTATTATTTTTTTAAACACAGGATGTCATGTAGGTTGGGCTGGTCTAGTAGTCAAAGATGGCCATCAATTCCTACTCCTTCTGTCTGCGCCTCTCAAGAGCTGGAATTACAGGTGTGCACAGCCACATACGGTTCCAGGCCAGCCAGGGCTGCATAGTGAGACCCATCTCAAGAAAAAAAAAGAAAGGAAAAAGAAAGAAGGAAAGAAAGGCCACCTACAATTAGGGGTGGTGGTGCCTATCTCTCATCTCAGCATTTTCAGATGCAGGTAGATGAAAACATCAGGAGTTTAAGGCCAGCCTCAGTTACACAGCGAGTTCAAAACCAGTCAGGGCTTCTTTATATTGTCTCGAAAGAAAGAAAGAAAGAAAGAAGACTCATTGCAATACAGCATCCTTAAGCTGTTCCTTCTATGAAAGTGAGGGAGATGAACTTCCACACAGTTAGCATGAAGTCATACTGACAAGTTCATGAAGTGACTCAGAGCAGACATCACGTACAGCAAGCAGCACAATCTACCCAAGAGCTCTTACCCAGGCAGACAGGCTGCAAAGGCACACCTACATACTGAAGAGCTCTGCAAATTGAGGGACAGTGCTGCAGAGCATGTGCAAGGTCCTGCGTGGCACAGGATGGACACCGGGATAAATGAACAAGCCAACAGACAACAGGGCTGTAAAAAGAAACCGAGAGGGAAGCTGGGCAGGTGCACACACTCTAGTCTTAGCAGTCTTGGAGTCTGAGGCAGGAGGATTGTGAGTTCCAGCCCAGCTGAATAGCTAAGCAAGACCCTGTTTCAAGAGAAAGGAAGAAGGATTATGGAAAATGGAAAATCTCTACACACTGACAGAACTCTGTGAGGACCAGCAGAGTGAAAGAGAGAGTTGAGAGGGAGGTCTGGTAAATGAAGAAAACCAAAGTCAGGGCAGGAGGTGGAAGTGGGACTGGAGAGTCGGCTCAGTGGGTAGAGTACTAGCTGCTCTCCAGAGAACCTGCGTTTGTTGATCCCCAGCACCCACATGACAGCTCAGAACTGTAATGCTAGTCCTGGGGGATCCGAAACCCTCTCTGGCCTCCACAGGTACACTGCACATACTTGGTATTGACACATAAATGCAGCATAACACCCATACATATAAAGATTAAATTAAAACAAATAAATTAGTCCTAAATTATGCAACTGAAAATCTAAAAGACAGCATTGGACATAACTAAGTTTAAATGGATTTAACCTATAAACTAAACAGAAACACTCCTGATAGACATCACAGGCTAATAAAAGTTTAGTTGGGCAGTGATGGTGCACACCTTTAATCTAGAGTTAAAGGACAGTCAGAGCTACACAGAGAACTATACATACATACAAGTAGTAAGTCTACTGAAAAAGGCTATAGAGTGAAAGTAACTTGGTAGTTCTCTGTGGATTATAAACCCTAGACCACACTGGCCTCAAACTCAGAGATCCACCTGCCTCTACCACCCAGCTAAAGGTGTACGCCACTAGCCAGGCTAACTGTTCTCTTTTTAAAGAACCTAACATTTTGAGTCAGATGTGAAGGGCTGTCACTCCCCATCTTCCTTAAGAGTCAGGGTCATAGTCACAGTCCTGCCTTCAAGACCTACAAAGTCTTCTAGATGCTAGCCTTGTCTCCCTCTGGCTACTTTGCAGTCAGCTCACCCCACCCTGCACACCCCTTTCGCTAAATCTATTTCTTCTCTTGCCCCCAGAGATCTTGCCTTTCCTCCCTAGGGAGGCCTTCCCCACTCCAAATTTACACACACACCCTGAGCACATCCAATGTGTTCCTTTTGTTTCATGCTACTGACCATTACCACACCCATGTCTGTTCATTAAGCAAAGGGGCATGGCCACCGGCCATGACACACCACAATGCTCCCTGGACCAGAAGGTAAGAAACTGTCCACTCTTTTTCTGGATGATACATCAAGAACCAACAAAACTTTCCTTTCTCTTTAGTTTACTCTTTAATTTTCTGGGTTTTGTTTTGTCTTGAGTATATATTCCTATTTTTCTTTTTGACTATTTTTAAATTATTAAAACGATGTTCAGCTGCCCATCGGTATCAGAGATTGGCCCAAGGGTCCACTTCATATCAAAATTCAGTCCCTTATTTAAAATAGCACTGTTTGGTCAGATGGGGTGGCATACCCTTTTAATTCCAGCACTAGCAGCAGAGGCAAGATAATATCTTAGGGCCACTCTGTTTTAAAAAAGTAAATAAATCAGTACTGTTGGAGCTGAGGACAGAGCTCAGTTGGTACTCAGTTGTTTAATATGCACAAAGTCCCAGGTTTCATTCCCAGCACCACAGAAAAGCAGTGGTGTAAAATTCAAGATCATCCTCCATACACAGTGAGTTGGGAAGCCAGGCTGGGCCAGAAGACCTTACCACAAACAAAAGAGCAGTGTTCAAGTGAAACCCATACACCCTCTGGCACACGTTAAAACCATCTCTCACTGGATGCTGAAGGCGCCCGCTTTTAATCCCAGCACTTGGGAGGTAAAAGCAGGCGGATCGAGAGTTCAAGGCTAGCCTGGTCTACAGAGTGAGTTCCAGGACAGTCAGGGCTGTTACAAAAAGAAATCTTGTCTCAAAAAAGAAAATGAAAAAAAACCTCTCTCCAGCAGGCTAGAGATGGAACCCAAGGCCCCTGTGTGCCAGGCAAATGCTCTATCACTGCGCTATATCCTCAGTCCTTTTTGCTGTTCAGACTTAGAGACAGGTTCTCTAAGTTGCCCAGGCTGCCAGTAAACTCATTCTGTAGTCCTGTCAAGGACTAGAACTTTGTGATCCTCCTGCCTCAGTTTAAAGTAGCTAGAGTAACAAACAGGTCTGTGCCACCAAGCCTGGTTTAAATCATCTCCAGACGACTTAAAATACCTAATGCAGTATAAATACTATATAAATGGTGTTACATTGTATTGTTTAGGGACTGATGCTTAAAAAAAAAAAAGCTACACATGGTCAATGTCAATTGGTTTCCTGAATATTTCAATCTAAGGCTGGCTGAATTCACACATATGAACTTCTGGATAGATGGCTGACTGTCAACTTGTACATAAACTATTTTCTATTTCACTGTTTTTCTCTTAATAAATGCTAGAGCTCAGTCTATTTTTCTCCTTCCTTTTTTTCTACACCTGCAAATCATATTTTATTACATAAATGTAATTACTGATTTCAGCCAGTTGCTTACTGAAGAATAGTTGCGATTCTTGCAGTCTGGCTATCTGAAACACTAAGGCTGCTGACTCCCTCCCTTGCTGGAGCTCAGCAGAGAACTGCTCCTCCCACGAGGAAGTACAACAACTCCCCTGTTACCCTAAGGAGTGGATCTCCTCCGAGTGTTTTGTTTTTTTTTTTTTTTCATTCATTCAACAAACATCAACTGGGCCAGTCCAATGTGGGATGTGCGCTGTGCTGGGAACCAGGTTCAGATCGAGACACACCCAGTCCTCGCCCACACAGAGCTCAGGGTCAGCGGCATCCTTAGACAGCACAGAAATAAAACCTTAATAACAAAGTCGACCACACGTGAAGGGAGGGAAAAGCACGGGGACCTATGAGAGCCTTCAGCTGGGGGATTTGGGGGGAGGGTGGGAAACAGGGGCTTCATAGGGGAAGTGACGTGCGGTGCCGAGCCCCCCAAGCCCAAGGAAGAAAAGGAGTTAGTCAGGCCGATGGATAACAGAATGTTTCGGGAGGAATGGGGGCGGGGGAGGGGGCACAGTCTGTGCAAAGGCCCCGAGGCGGGAAGGCACATGGCCAGTCTGAGGACGTGAAGAGCCAGTTGCAGCTGTGCTCAGCGGAGGATGAGCCAAGGCGCAGACTGGAGGCAGAGGAGGTCTGCGGGCGGACTTCTGCGGGGGCCACGTAGGAACTTGGACCGCGGGGCACTTGGTAGCCAAGGGTCCTAGGCAGGGGGAAGAAGCAAGGGCCCTGGACGCCGCTGCTCCCGGCCCTCCCCGAAGCCCTCCCCGCCGCTCGCGCCCAGGCCTCGTCAGCGCCCCTCCTCCCCTCGCCCCAGGCCCTTACGCCGCCACCCGCTCACCGCGGCTCCGGCCTCCGTCCCCCTCGCGCCCCCTCAGCAGCGCCTCTCCATAGACGCTGCCGCCGCCATCTTCCGCCTGCCGCCGTGACACAGCGCAGGCGCTGCACTAGTAGGGCCGCCGGGAAATGGAGTCCCGCACCGCGGCCCGTCCCCGCCCCTACGGCGTGTAGCGTCGGCAGCCGACCGCCCTCCCCGGGTGTCCACCGGGGCGGCCGCCATTTCCGGCCTTCGAGCGCCATGCCTTTTGGGAAATGTAGTCCGTGGTGCGCAGGCGCCAGTCGTAAATGAAACGGAGGCTTCTGGGAAATGGAGTTCTCGGGGGTCGGAGGCCCCACCTCCCTAGACGGCAGGCTGTCGTTAGAGTGGAGAGTGCTGTGAGCGGAGCTCCTGGGTCTTGGAGATCTGGTGCCTTAACGGGGTCTGAGCAAAAGCTCAGAGCCTTTCCACCGCTGGCCCTGAGCTTGTACACAGCCTGCAGCATTTGCAGTCGTCGAAAGCCTCAGTCTTCCCGTCTGTCCAATGAGAATGTGGTTTCAAGAATCTCTGAGAGCTACTTACGGTGTCGCACAGGGACCGGTGGAGTCCTGAACGCTGCCTACCTTCTCTCCTTCGTGGTGGACATGCGGGGCTCTGGCGTTTCCCTCTCTTAGGTGGAGATGATGGAACACCTCGAGGCGGAAAGATTCCCCCTCCGCTCGCGTTGTGACTCTAGGGCTCTTGGGATCAGCAGTGTGTGGTCTTACACCCCAACCCCCGGTAGCTCCCCCACTCTTCATCCATCCCTAGCTCCCAGGTGCCAGGACTGTGGCTCCCGGTGCCTAAGGTCTGTCTTCTTGCGATCCCGCAGGGGGCGCCCCAATCCGAGCGCGCGGCCCTAGGGGAGGTGGGAGGAGAGCCCGGGGCGGGCCAGGGCGGGGGTGTCCCGGCTATAAAAAGTGACTGCCTCCCAAGGCGCCTGGGCCAGCGGGACTCCCGGGCTGCGAGCCTCAGTTCGGAACTCGGGGCCAGTGCCGGCCGAGAGACCGGAGCGCGCTCGGTTCCCCCGGGGGGCCGCAGCCTGGGCGTGTGGGGGCGCAGGCCCGGGGGATGCTGGGCTCGGTGAAGATGGAGGCTCATGACCTGGCCGAGTGGAGCTACTACCCGGAGGCGGGCGAGGTGTGTCCTCAGGGATGGCGGAGCGGGAAATGGGGGGCAAGTGTGGGGCTGCGGGCTTGAATGCAAACAGGGCCGTGTTGTGGGCCCAGGTGAGAGCAAAGACTTGGGGACACAGACACCAGGTGTGGGAGTCGGGAACGGGGGACAAGGCTTGGGAGAGCGATTTAGACAAGTCGAGGCGATCGTTTGCTTCCAAACGAAGAAATGCTAGCAAGAAAACCTTGAGGTCACACACTTGAAAGATGTTGAGACCCTGATAAAAATGAACAAATTGGAGGTGGGATTCGGAGCTATAGGATAGGGGATAGAGCTGGAGGACCTCAAGAATCAAGGTTCAAAGTAGAGAGGACGGGTTGGGAACCCCCACTATGGAAAGTCTGTGGTGAAAGTTTAGGGTTAAAGACGGGTCGAGGGGAGGCTTTGGGCGGTTGGGATCAGAATTAGGGTTCGGGGATAAAGATCGGCTGGAGAGCCTTATAAGGTAGGGGTCGAAATAAGGGTTATCAGGGTCCTTTTGGAGAACTTACTGTAACAGGTGGCTTAGGTAGACTAGCCCTCAGATGACGTCAGCCTTGGGAGATCAAAAGACATATGGGCATCCACACCTGTGTGGTAGGAATCAGTCTTCACCTTCATCCTTACCATGACCTACAGCCGGGACCCCCTTCAGACTATGCACAATCTAGTCATTGCTAGATTTACCTTAGTTCCTTCACCCCGACCAACAGAAAGTCCCTCTTCATGTCTAATTCCTGTTTGTCTTGTTGCAAGGGACTTATTCTTTGTTCAGTCGCCCTGTAATCCCATATTGTGATGATGGGGAAAGGACATGAGGTCCTGGACCCTTAGATCCTAACCTAGGAGACTTAAGGTAGACGGGGAGGGGGTGGAAGCACGGGGGTGGGGGCGCGGACGGACAAGACTGGAATGGCGGGGCTCACGAATAGTCATTTAGTAGTTGAGGGAGGTAACTAGGGTCTGTATTTTCAAGTTGTGGGGTTGGACTCGCGTCTTGGCCAGGGGCCTAGGAGAGGGCCTGTCCTGGGTCTGGGGAGGGGGTTAAGGGCCAGAGCCGACAGGGAAGGGATTGGGACTGTGGGGAGGTGGAAGGGAGAGGGCTGGAGATGTTGGTATATTATGGGGAAGGCAGAGGCCAAGGTGGGCCGTGGAGGCTTTCAGGTGGTTGGGAGTGTGATCAGTGGGTTTAGGGTCAGCTCCAAATAGGTCCTTCTGGGGACACAACTAAAGAAGTTAGTCTGGGGGAGGGGAGGTCTAGGGAGGAGAAGCTAAAGTTTGGGGGTAGTGTGTGGATGGCCCCACCCACCCAATTTAGGAAACAGTGAAATGGATACTGACAGAAATTGACAGACCAGTCGCGGTTCTCCGTGCCTCTAAACCTAGCACTTGGGAAACTGAGGCAGGAGGATGACAAGTTTGAGGTCGGCTACATAGCAAGTTCCAGGCCATCTTGACCTACTACAGAATGAGATCTTGGGGGAAGGGGAGTGAGGTGAAGCCAGCCTAAATGTAACTTTGGAAGAGTCAGCATAAGGAGAGACTGGATGGTTTGGAGCTACTGTTGAAGGTCCATGTGGTCCCCCCATCCCTGCTCTCCCCCACCTCCTACCCCCAACCCAGTTCCTCAGCCATGCACCGCAGGGTACTGGCAAGCACCTGCCGCTTCTCAGCAGGAAAGCCCACCGCTCTCCTTGCTCTTGGGAACAATGGGTGGGCTACATTCCGCTAGGACTAAGAATAGGCAAGACCCCCTCCCCCAATGGCTTCTGCTGGGGGGGGGGCGCAGCGAGGTTAATACCTGTGTCCTACTCTGTGGCTAGCTGGCTCTTGGAGAGTGAACATCCTGGGGTAAACCTATAGAACCTTAGGCTTCTACACATTACCTGTCCCAACATTCCCCCCCCCCATTTTAGAGTTGGACGGTAGGGCACCCTGCAGGGTTCTGGGGTCCTCAGGTTGGGTCTGGAACTGGAAGTGTCTCCCTGCTGCCTTGCACACCCTTCTCCAGAAACAATAAGGAAATGAAAAGGGAGAAATTACCACCTCCCAGGTGGGGATGCAGGTCCCCTGAGGGCTTCCCCCCCACTCTCAGCCGCACCCTGAGTAGGGGAGATCCGGTTCAGACCCGGACATCAGGGGTTCATCCCAGCCTTGGGGCGTGGGAAAGCCTAGGGTGGATTAGAGCAGCTGGAGTGCTTGAGGTCAGACCTCAAGAAGAACTTCCGGGTGGGTGGGGAGCCAGAAAAGGAAGGTTCTGATGTCCCAGGGTTGGAGAAGTAGAGTAAGGTACAAAGGGATTAAGAGACTCTGGATCCCCCTAAAGCCATCACTTTTCCCTTTGAAGGGGAGGGGCAGAAGCAGTCAACCAGTGGAGGAGGATAGGAACCAGGCTCCTGGAGAGCTGAATGTGTAGAAAAGAATTACAGGGCTAAGCTGCACACGGGGCTTGGGGGAAGGGAAAAAGAGAGTCAAGTGGGGTTGGGGGGAGACTGAGGCCAAGAGATGAGTTGGAGAGCAACAAACTCTGGATGGGAGAGGGAAGAAATGGATCAGGGAGACAGACACTGGAAGGGGACGGGTGCGGAGCTTCTGGGCTGGGGCTGGAGGGGACACATGGGGGGAGGATAGCAATGGCAGTGCAGGAGTCAGGGGTGATGGTAAACACCTTTAATCCCTGCACTAGGGAGGGGGAGGCAGCCAGGGACACATAGCAAGACCCTATGTCGGAGGGAGGGAAGAAGGAATAACAGATTGTAAGAGACCTAACAAAAAGAGCTGCCTGCAGAGCCCTGTGTGGTGGAAACACCTGTAAACTCAGCCTTTGGGAAGTGGGGGCAGGAGGGGCAGGAATTCAAGGCTATCCTTGTCTGTATAGCAAAAGCTTCCTGTGGGTGTGGGGGGGGTGGCTCAACAATTAAGAGTGCTATACTTGCAAAGGACCTGAGTTCGATCCCCAGCATCCACATTAAGCAGCTCACAGCTGCCTATAATTCCTGATCCAGGGTATCTGAAAGCTTTTTTGGGCCTCCCTCAGCACCACACTCACTTGCACATACCCAAAACAGATACCTACATAGAATGAAAAAAAATTAAAAAAAAAAAAAAGCTAC
Organism: Ondatra zibethicus; assembly: GCA_004026605.1. Classification (NCBI taxonomy): domain Eukaryota; kingdom Metazoa; phylum Chordata; class Mammalia; order Rodentia; family Cricetidae; genus Ondatra; species Ondatra zibethicus. Next base: position 39,132 of record PVIU01003575.1, on the reverse strand, counting down.
CTGGGGCTGTAGCACGCTTGGTAAGATGTTTAGCTGGTGTGCAGACAGCCCTGGCTTCGGTCCTCTGGTTCCCAGCATGATCTAAAACAGGCATGCTGCCCATGCTGGTAATCTCAGCTCTTGGGAGGTGGAGCAGAAGAATCAGGAGTTCAAGGTTATCCTAAGTTAGTTCAAGGATAGCCTGGGCTACACAATACTCTTGTCAAAGGGAGGAAGGAGGGAAGGGAGAAAAGAGCTATCTGGAGGCGTAGGTAGTTGTCACCTGTCTCTGACACCCTGAGCTGTTCTGACAGGTCCCTTTGTTCCCTGGACCTGAGTCCAGCTAATTCTCACAGTGTCAGAGAACCAGAAACCCGGTGGTTTCCATTCAATCAGCACCAAGTCTAAGGTCCCTCTAAAGCCGTGAGATCCCAGCTGGAAAAAGGGAGGGTGCTCAGGCATATGGAAGACTGGAAGAGAGAGGAGGGAGGGTAGTGGGGAGACAGGGTAGGTGTATCTAGAAATAGGAGGCCATCCAACAGCTTACTGTTTTTGCTGCGCTTTAGGATCACTGACTTCCGGCTAGACTGTCGGCTGCACAAGGGTGGGCACTTTTGGCTGTCTTGACTGCAGCTTTTATAGCATGGTCCAGGACATCCGTCATGCCCAGGTTTCTGTGTGTCCCTCACCCACTGACAACTTCTCTGGGCCATAGCTGAGTCAGCTGTAAAGTGGGTGTCAAAAGAACTCTTTAAGCAAGGAGTGTAGATCAGTGGTAGAGCCCCTGCCTAGAATCCCCCAGTGAGGGGCTGGGGTGTGGCTCAGTGGTAGAACCCCTGCCTAGAATCCCCAGTGAGGGGCTGGGGTGTGGCTCAGTGGTAGAGCCCCTGCCTAGAATCCCCAGTGAGGGGCTGGGGTGTGGCTCAGTGGTAGAGCCCCTATTTAGTGTGTGTGATTCAAGTCTCTGCACTAACCGTAGAACATGACAATATCATAGTAATAATAGCGTACACCCTTATGTTTTTAAGGATTACAGACAATACCTGTGAAATGCTTGGGTCAGTCCTGGAACAGTGTAGATGATGGGCAAAATGCCTGTTAAACCTGGGAACGGCGGTACCTACCTACAATCCCAGCTCTAGGGAGGCTGAGGCTGTTGCAGAAGGAGTTAGAGGCCCGCATGGGCTGCATGGCAAGACCCTGCCTTAAAAAAAATCAATAAAAACCTCCAAGCTAGCTGAAAAATATGCAGGTGCTGATTTGTTATCAAAAAAAGCATTTCAATATGTAACCCAGATTTTTCTTCAGTGCACATTGATCCTCCTGCCTTGGCCTCGCGGGTGCCAGGATCACAGGTGTGAACCACCACTGTGAGCCTGCCTGTGATTCTGGGAAACACAGCAGTGTATACAGAGCTAAGGGCACATGTTCTTCTATGTGAATATTTCTGAAAATGGGGCACATTTGTAAATTCTTTAAAGTTTATTTCATTTGTTTAGATAAGTAGAATTGTGTGTGTTTGCACATGCATGAGTATGTTTCTGCGTGTGTGCATGTATGTGTGTATCTTGCGCTCATACACACTGTTGGAGAAGAGACTTCTTGGAGGAAATGGAGATCTGACCCCCTCTTTTGGCCTCTTTGGCCACCAGGCACCGATGTGATATACATCCATAAATGCAAGCAAAGCAATCATATACATAAAATAAATTTTAAAAAGAACAAGAAAAAATGGAAAGCCACTGATTTGTTACATAAATCATCCTTTCAGCTGACTTGGCTAACTTTGATTTCTTAATTATTTTCAAATCAGGTAATTGATTTCTCAATTTTACTGTGATCAGAACCTCTTCCTGTGATCAGAACCCCCCCACACCTTTTTTAAGATATGAAGCCCTGGCTAGTCTAAAAGTTGCTATGTATGTAGACCAGGCTGGCCTTGATTGTCTGTGTTTGCCTTTTGTTTGTTTGTTTTGTTTTTTGAGACAGGGTTTCTCTCTAACTTTGGAGCCTGTCCTGTTTTGTTTTGGTTTTTGCTTTTTCAAGACAGGGTTTCTTTGTAGCTTTGGAGCCTGTCCTGGAACTAGCTCTTGTAGACCAGGCTGGCCTCAAACTCACAGAGATCTCCTGCCTCTGCCTCTCTAGTGCTGGGATTAAAGGTGTGCGCCACCATTGCCTGGCTTTAAAGATTAATTTTAATTATGTATATGTGTGTGGTTATGTGCCTGTGAGGGCAGGCGCTCCAGAAGGCTAGAGGTGTCATATCCCCCGGGTCTAGAATTCTAGGAAGTTGCGAGATGCCCAGTGTGGGTGCTGGGCACTGTCCTCCTGAAGAGCAGTCAGTGCTCTGGATAACTGCTGAGCCAACTCCCCAGCCCTCAAACCCTCTCTATACTATTAAAGCATTGTTGAAGAAGCAGGGTGTACACGCCTTTAATCCCAGCACTCTGGAGGCAGAGGCAGGCGGATCTCTGGTCTACAAAGTGATTTCCAGGACAGCCAAGGCTACAGAGAGAAACCTTGTCTCAAAAACAAAACCAATAAATAACTGATTATTGAAGACCCCAACTGATTTCATGGTTTTGCTTGCTAGGTAGCCTCCTCCTGCCCCTCCATCCCCACTGCTGGGATCGCAGGCCTGCTTTAGCTTCTATTGTGCTGGGTTGTGTCCATTGATAATTGTTGTATTCAGAAGTAAGTTTTTGCCGTCAGTGGTGGTGCATGCCTTTAATCTCAGACTTGGGACACAGAGGCAGGCGGATCTCTGTGAGTTAATGGCCAGCCTTGTCTAGAAAGCGAGTTCTGTGACAACCAGGGCTACACAGAGAAACCCTGTCTCAAAAAAAAAAAAGTCAAACTTAAAAAACATTTAAAATTTTAAAATATGCATTCATGTAGTTTAAAACTGTGTTTATTTACATTTGTTTATTATTTGTATATGTACATGACCACAAACGTAATGGTACACGTGTGGAGGTCAGAGGACAACTTTCAGGAATCAGCTCTCTCCTTTCACCATATGGGTCCTGAGGATCAAACTCATGTTGTTAGGGTTCAGGGCAAGCGCCTTTACCTGCTGAGCCATTAGCTAGCCTGAACTTAGTTAATTATTGTTTTCTTTCTTTCTTTTTTCTTTTTCTTTTTTTTTTTTTTGAGACAGGATTTCTCTGTAGCTCTGGCTGTCCTCGAACTCACAGAAATCCTCCTGCCTCTGCTGCTGCCTCCTGAGTGCTGGGATTAAAGGTGTGTGCACCACCCACACCACTGCCATCTTGCCCTAATTTATTTTAAATTAGCAATCATTTATTAGTATAATTAAGGGGTTTCAGATGCTGTTTAAAAAGGATAGTAAAGCCGGGCAGTGGTGGCGCACGCCTTTAATCCCAGCACTTGGGAGGCAGAGGCAGGCGGATCTCTGTGAGTTTAAGGCCAGCCTGGTCTACAAGAGCTAGTTCCAGGACAGGCTCCAAGGCAACAGAGAAACCTTGTCTCGAAAAAACAAACAAACAAAAAAAGGATAGTGAGTTTGAGAGCAGCATTAGATACATACACAGTGAGGTTCTGTCTCAAAGACAAATAAGTAAATAAATAGAATTTAGTGAGAAGAGAGACGCTATCTTCTACTTTTGCTGCACAGCTAGCAAGATATAAGAGTACTTGCTAGACCTTTGGTCTATTGCAATAGCGGATGTCACAGATCAATGAAAAGCTCGTTATGCACTCATATGAAAGAGGGTACAAAAGGTTGACAAAATTTTTATTTTTTGATTTACTAGAGATTGAATCCAGACCTTCCTGTATGCTAGATAAGCAGTCTACCATTGAGCCACACCCCAGCCCCTCACTGGGGGATTCTAGGCAGGGGCTGTACCACTGAGCCACACCCCAGCCCCTCACTGGGGGATTCTAGGCAGGGGCTGTACCACTGAGCCACACCTCCTGCCCTTTTTATTATATTTTGGGTCAATATTCCAGTAAGTAGTCCAGGCTGTCCGAGAAGTCTCTCTGAAGCCCAGGCTGGCCCTGAATTTGTGATTATTAGCTTCCCAGGTAGCTGGGATTACAGACTGTACCACCATGCCTGGTAGAACTGATACTTTTACTGTGATTTTTGAAAATGGTTTTGAAGCCGGGCAGTGATAACCCACGCCTTTTAATCCCAGCACTCAGGAGGCAGAGGAAGGTAGATCTCTGTGAGTTCAAGGCCAGCCTGGTCTACAAAGGGAATTCCAGGACAGTCAGGGCTGTTACACAGAGAGACTCTGTCTCGAAAAGAAAAGAAGAAGAAGAGAGAAAGAGAGAGAGACAATGGTCTTGAGCCATCCTAGCCAGGTATAGTGGTACTAGTCTGTGATACTTTGGGAGGTGGATTAAGAGCTCAAGGTCATTTGACCGAGGTGGCGCACACCTTTAATCTCAGCACTCAGGAGGCAGAGGCAGGCGGATCTCTGTGAGTTCAAGGCCAGCTTGGCCTACACAGTGAGACTGTGTGCTAAACAACAAAAATTTAAAAATGAAAATGGCCTTGACCTGGCGGATACCTGAAACCGGTTTCAGAGACTCCCTCAAGGTGCTTCAGACCACCTGCGCTTCCTTCCCAAACCCGTGTTCAAGCATGACTTTGAAGGTATGGAAGGGCACAGAACCCTGGAGCGCGCAGGGAGAGGTAATGGTGGGAGGGACTCATAGAAAAGGCAAGATGGGCAGGTGAGCTGGGTATGATGGCCACACCTGTATTCCCAGCAACTGGAAGGTAGAGGCAGGAGGATCGAGAATTCCAAGTCATCTTGGCTGTGTAGTGAGTTTGAGGCTGGTTAGGGCTGTGTGTGATTCTCTTGAAAAGACATAAATGGACCTGTATTCAGGAGCTCCTTTGCTGAGCGAGAGAGTGAAGACCCACTGACTGCATCTCTGTTTCTTTCGCTGCAGGTGTACTCTCCAGTGACTCCCATGCCCACCATGGCCCCTCTTAACTCCTACATGACCTTGAACCCTCTCAGCTCTCCCTACCCTCCAGGAGGGCTTCAGGCCTCCCCACTGCCTACAGGACCTCTGGCACCCCCAGCCGCCACAGCACCCCTGGGGCCCACCTTCCCAGGCCTGGGTACTGGCAACGGTGGAAGCAGTACTTCTGGCTACGGAGCCCCAGGGTCCGGGCTGGTACATGGAAAGGAGATGGCAAAGGGGTACCGGCGTCCACTGGCCCATGCCAAGCCACCATATTCCTACATCTCTCTCATCACTATGGCCATCCAACAGGCGCCAGGCAAAATGCTGACCCTGAGTGAGATCTACCAATGGATCATGGACCTCTTCCCATACTACCGGGAGAACCAGCAACGCTGGCAGAACTCTATCCGGCACTCGCTGTCCTTCAATGACTGCTTTGTCAAGGTGGCTCGCTCCCCAGACAAGCCGGGGAAAGGGTCCTACTGGGCCTTACATCCCAGCTCCGGGAACATGTTTGAGAACGGCTGCTACCTTCGACGTCAGAAACGCTTCAAGCTGGAGGAAAAAGCGAAGAAAGGAACCACCAGGAATGGCTCGGTGGGGTCAGCCACCTCTGCCACAACCACAGTAGCCACAGTAGTCACCTCTCAGGCTCAGCCCCAGCCTACGCCTTCTGAGCCTGAGGCCCAGAATGGGGAAGATGTGGGGGGTCTGGACTGCGCCTCTCCCCCTTCTTCCACACCCTATTTCACTGGCTTGGAGCTCCCAGGGGAACTGAAGTTGGATGCACCCTACAACTTCAACCACCCCTTCTCTATCAACAACCTGATGTCAGAACAGACACCAGCACCTTCCAAACTGGATGTGGGGTTTGGAGGTTATGGGGCTGAGAGTGGGGAGCCAGGGGTCTACTACCAGAGCCTCTATTCCCGCTCTCTGCTCAATGCATCCTAGCAGGGCAGTTGGGAACACGGTGATGGGGGTTAACTGTGACGGACACCAGGTTCTTGGGCTCTGGTCCTTCTGGTCACACTTTGCTTATCCTATTGATTAGCATGTTATTTGGTCTATTACTGTGATGACGCATTGGCTACTGTGGTAACTGCCGTGGACTCCCTGGTGGGCCTTGGGTGGCGGTGTTGTGACAGCAGCTATGCTGGGTATACTGTGAAAGCTGCCATATTGAGTGAAGCCGTTGGCTGATCCATTGGGTCTCCATGTTGGATGACATCTTGTTTGGCCCTTCGGAACCTGTGATGGACATCTGGATTGACCTTTTGAATGTGTGACTGTCACACCATGCCAGCCACTTCTTTTTCCGCCACTGTTTCCTGGGATCACTTCTTTTGTTTTGGCAGACTTCTTGATATAACAAATGCCAAGTTGGCCACCACATCACATGATGTCTTTTTGACACACTGGATGCATGGAGGGCCACCATATTGGCAAGGTGACATCGCAGCTGTTACGCACCATGATGGCAACCACAGGCCTGTCATCACCATCTTGTTGGTGTGGGTTGGGTGAGGGGGTAGAGTCGAGGAGACACTGTGATTTTTTTCTGAAGCCCATCCCCACCCTGGCTATGAGAAAGGGCTGGTGTGGGGGACTCTTCCTGAGGTCAAGTTCTTGCCTGGGACTTGGGATACTGGCTGGGTTTGGCCATTAAAAAGGCACCTTTTTGGTCTCATGAGTGTCTCTTTTCTTTGGGGGACCTGGTGGGCTCAAACCCCCAAAATTGTGTTCCTGTGATCTTCCTCTCATCCTGGAGAGCTGGTGGCCTCTATGGGGGAAGGGCTGGGGAAAGCAGCAATGTGACCTTTGGCTCTTTGTTGTCCCTGACCCCAAGGACAGTTTGCTCAGATAGCAGCCCCCGCAGTAATGGAGCCAGAGGGGAGGTGGCTTTGCAAGTGTCCAAGGCCATCGCCCCACCCCCACTTTGCAGACACATACACAACACAGGGGCACACACCTGGAACTCTGAGGCTCTAGGAACCTATGGGCTATTCACTTTGGGGGAAGAATGGGTAAGGATAGAAGACTTGAGGGTGTGTGTGTGTGTGTGAATTTTTTTTTACTTATTTTTGAAAAATGGCTCTAACTGGGGTCCTCAAGCTCATGACCGTCCTGCTTCTGTCTTCCACGTGCCAGCATAACAGGAGTGCACACCTGGTTTATACGGATTTATTCTGGTGTATTCGGTGCTGGGGACGGAACCCAGTGCCTGGAGCACTGGAGCATGCTAAGCAAGCACTCACCTACTGAGCTAGGTCCACTCCGCCTGTCACCCTCTCTCTATCTGCCCCCCCCCCCGGCGCCCCCCTTGGCTCTCGTCTTCTCTGGCCTCCCTCCCTCTCCTGGTTCAGAGTTTCTGCCTCTACCTGCCGCCTGGCAGGCGGGTCCCTCTATTTCTGTCGCAGTCCCGCCTTGCCCGGGCTGCGTGTCACACACACCCTCCCACGTCGCCCCCTGCCTTGCTGGCTCCCAGTTGTCAGCGGTCCCACCAGCCTGGCTGTCCCGGGGAATTCCTCCCGGTTCCTGGAAAAAACAACTGGGGCCGAGAGAAAGGCCTTCAGTCTCCCCGGGCCCGGGCCTGGGGGTCGCCGGCCTGAGGCAGGAAGCCCTGCGGTTTCTGGCTTCTCCCCGGCGGCCTCCGGATCTGGCCCCCGCCCCCCGGCCAACAGCCCAAATATTATTCCGCAGGAGGAGTCGGTGGCGGCGGGAGGAGGCCCAGGTTGAAAGAGGCTTTCAAGGCAGCCAGGCCTGGGGCTTCCTGTCCCCAGGCTCGGGCCTCAGGCTGCCCCATTGGGGACCTCAGGTGGCCTGAGAGGCGGGGTGTTGTTGTAGGGTCCTTAGGGGAGGGTGGGGCCATTCGTCAGGGTGTCTGGTGGCCACCAGCTCGCCTGGCCTCGCCTGGCGTGGGCAGGTGTGACCCCCCACCCCAGGGACAGCCGGCTGGTGTCCAACGTGGAAAAGTACCACTGCCAGACGTGGGACAGACAGGAGGACGCCAAGGATGAGGGATGGGTCGGGAATGGGGGTGGGGGGAATATGAGAACATAGAGGGCTGAGTTGTGGGGCTGAAGGAAAAGCCCTGCGGGTGGGAAACTGAGGCTAGGGGCAGGGTCCCCTGCTTGGGCACAGGGCTCTATGGGACACTCTGAGATGAGATAATGACCATAGAGGTGGCCCCGGCTGTTGGGCTAAGCGGCCCACACCTGTGTGTGTCCGTACTCAGGAGGTGGAGAGGCAGGAGGGTTACTGGTTTGGGGGGGCCAACCTAGGCTACTTGTGAGTCTGTGTCTCTTAACGAGAGAAAAACAACAAGAAGTAATGAGAAATTTGAATAATCCTTGTCTAGGGCCCCTTACTTTATTATGGGCAAAAACTGAGGGAGAAAGGTGCCTTGACTTGATTAAGGTCACACAGCTAATTATTGGGGTGCTAGGCAGGCCATCAGGCCGAGACTCAGTGCCCTGGACCTCCACTATTCTAGAGGATACCTTCCACTTCCTGCCTCACACACAGAAGCCAGCAGTCCAGGCAGTTCACAGGTGTGTGTGTGTGTGTGCGTGCGTGTGCGTGTGTCTGTCACACAGCTCTATATATTTATTTCTTAGTGTCATTTTGATGTTGCTCTTCTTTTGCTCTGTGATGAGTGTCTCAGCATATTGGTGTGTGTACTTCCGTATCTTTGTCACTGTCTTGTCACTTGTCATCGTGTCTGTCACTGGGCCTATGTGTAAAAACACCTTTATCTGTCACTTTCTATGTGCAGCATCATGTCTCTGTCCCTCAGACCTGTCACTCAGATCTGCCTATATTGGTCACTGTGCGTCACTGTGTCTGTCCACGAATGTGTCACCATCTACCCTGGTGCCAGTGTGTGTTACTCACCGCTCAGGCCACAGGTGGGCGTGTCGGGCCCATTGGTGCCAGGGCTGCGGCCCGGCCCTGCCTACCCTGGCTGCTGTGGTCCAGGCTGGACGCCTGTTTGCCATGCCTGCCTCAGGTAAACATGAGGATCCGGAGGCCCAGGGCACTTCCCTCACCTCTGCTCCTTACCCTTAGAGCTGCTCCCAGCCCAGCTGGACCGCAGCCCACTGCCATGGCCCCAGCGTCCCTGCACCTACAGTCCCAGTTTTGGCCTCAACCTGGTCTCTATCGCTCCGTCTCTTTCTGTCTCCAGCAGTGGTTCTCAGCCTCCCTAATGCTGAGGCCCTTTAATACAGTTCCTCATATGGTGACCGCCAGCCATAAAATTATTTTCATTGCTACTCATAATTGTCATTTTGCTACTGTTATGAATCTTAATGTAAATATCTGCTATGCATATGTCCCCTGTGAGGAAGGTTGTTGGGTCCCAAAGGGGTCATGACCCACAGGTTGAGAAGCATTGCTCCAGGATCTTATGTAGCTTAGGTTAGTCTGGAGTTCACTGTAGGCGGGGATGACTTGGACTCCTGTTTCCTCCCCTCTACTGCCATAATGCTGACATTACAGGCACGAGCCACCATGCCCGTTTAGGGGGTGTTCAGGACTGAACCCAGAGCTTCTTTCACACTAGATAAACACTCTACTAAGGGAACTACGTGCCTAAGCTGTTTTTTATTTTATTTTTTTAATGGTGTGGGGGGAGCAGGGAGTTTATTTGAGATACATAGCCCAGATGGGTCACAAATTCAGTTTGTAGCCCAGGAGGACCCCAAACTCTTGTTCCTCCTAACTTCACCTCCCAGGTGCTGGGGTTACAGGCCACCACACCCACACCCGTGCTCCCTGAATTTTAATCTCTTGCTTTCTCTGTGCACCTACTTCCTCTCGCCTGTGTTCCCGCAACTCTGACTTTCCCTGCCACAGCCCTTTTCTTCCTTCTGTCGATCTTTCGCCATCCTTTTCCTTCTCGCCAGCCAAGTTTGTCTCTCAGATTTGTCTCGAGCTTCAGAATCAGCTATTGTGTCATTCCCAAGTCTGGGCTCTCCAGCTGCTTTTCACCAAGACAACTTCTCCCTACTTTTCTCTTAGTTCAAGCCTTGGCCACAGCGGCAGACTCTGCTGTGCCTTGGCCCTTCAGGGACAGAGCGGCCCCAGCCTCTGCCCCAGCCCACTGGTATATATAAAAAGGTATATGCACATCTTATTTATATCTGTATGGGGGCAGGAGGGGCAGACACTGGGGCCTTTGTGTAGCCGCTGCCCGCTGCCCGCCTGCCTGGCACTCCCCTCCCTTCATCTCTGCCACCCGCCCCATTCACTGCCCCCCCCCCCACACACAAAGGTTCCTGTGGGGCTTGCCAGCTTCCTCTGCCTGAGGTGTGAGTAGGCAGGGCACAGGGAGGCAGATGGGGGACCCAGAATTTTTTTTTCCCAGGGCCTAGGAGGTTTTCCCCATGGTGAAAATTCTGGAAAGAATAGGACTTCTCCACCACGTTGCTGTCTGTATCCGTTGTCCCTGGTTGTCCTCAGGTCCTTAGGTGGCCTCTCTCCCTGAGGTAGGTCTGTGAGTCTGCCTGTCCATTTACTTTCTCTGGCTCGTGGCTGCTTCTGTGTGGAACTAGGCAGCTTACTACCTCAGGACCTTTGCACATGTCAACCACACTGATTTCTCTGGGCTTTAGTTCTCATGAGGCTGTTCTAAAAATATCAGCCTGAGATCCCTTTGCCTGACCTATCTTTTCTTATGACCTGTGCTCCTAGAGCTGCCATGCTTTAAGGCTCCGTGTCTTCCATTTGAATAGTAGTTCCTGGGGAGAGAAACTGCATTCATATCCCCGTTCTGAAACGCAGCATCTGACCCAGGACTTGTCACACAATTGTGAATGAGGGCAAGGATTCTGTGTATTTGTGCACCCCTTGGCCCATGGTCCAAAATGGGCAGAGCTGGGATGAGGGAGCATAGGGGACTGTGGGAGCCCAGAAACGATCTTTCAGGCAGCCTGGCAGTTGGGGAGGCTTCCTGGATGAGGTGGCAGAGTGAGCTACGCTGGAAGGATAAGGAAGAACTAGTCAGGCCGTTTTCACCATGTGGGGAAGGCAACCAAGGATTCAGCACAGGCCTGGCCTTGTACTTCTTCCCAGAGGTCTTCGGCTTTCTCTCTTTCCGGAAACTTCCTAGTTTAAAGAAGTTTGGAGTCTTAGTGTTGCCTATGTGCTTTTTGTTCTTTTCTCTTTTGCTTCTTGAGATGGACTCTTCCCATGCAGCCCAGGTTGGCCTAGAACTTGTGTTGATGTTCCTGCCTTAGCCTCTTGCATGCTGGGATTATGGCTATCATTCGGCATCCAATTCTCCCAGATTCCCAGCCTTACTAGCATCCTTGTGCACCTGCCTTTCTCAACTTTTCTGGACATCTCTCCATTAAACTCATTTCTCTGAGCATTTGTTTTGAGGGGTGGGCTGTTTCATGACAGGGTTTCTATATGTAGCCTTGGCTGTCCTGGAACTAGCTCTGTAGACCAAGCTGGCCTTGAACTCAGAGATGTACCTGCCTCTGCCTCCCAAATGCTGGGATTAAAGGTGTGTGCCAACACTGCCTGGTTGTTCTCATTCATTTTTGCGGTATTTCCCCCCCATGTCTCTGGCTCAGTGAATTAAAAAAAAATTGTGGTGTTGGGATGGAACCCATGGACTCCCAGATGCTTAGGCAAGTATTCTACCACCTAGCAAAAGTTTCCCAGCCCCTCACTGGGGGATTCTAGGCAGGTGCCACTGAGCCACGCCCCAGCCCCTCACTGGTAGACTCTAGGCTCTGCCAGTTGAGCCACACTCCCAACCCTTACCAACGGGCCTCTTGCTCCTCTCTTCCTCACCTCTGCTGCTTTCCACATTTTCTGGATCTTTCTGCAGCATTTTTCTCATTCTCTCTGCCTACTCCCTGGTCCCCAAACAAACCTCAAATCCGTCCACCCTAACCCCACCCGGCCACTGGGGAAAGGGGGACTGACCCAGCCCCCCCCCCCCCACCGCTACACAGGTCAGCATGTCTGTTCTGTTAATAGTTAACCCAACCTCTATCTAAAATACACAGCAGCCAGGCTGGGGGTGACTCCCCTGCCCCCCACCCACCTACCAGCTGCTCTTAAAGGACCAGGTGTCTTCCACAGCTGCGAGCCTTTCCTGGAGCAGAGTGGCCAGGTGTGGGGAGGCCTCTATCCCTGAGGTTTTAGGGGGAGGGTGAAAGCCCCACTACTTGGGGCTGCAGCCCTGGATCAACCAGGAGACTTCTGAAGGAGGGGCGCTCCATCCAGCACCACCCCGGTGCGGTTTATCACCTGGTGTATTTAACCAGGGGTGGTTTTCCCAGCCCTGCCCTGAGCCCCAGGCTACAAGTGCCGGGGTTGCCTGAGCACTGGGGTAGGGGGGACGGAACCCTTGAGCCCCAGATATGTCTTTAGGTGAATGGGGGGAGACACCCAGGTAGTACACCAATGGGCATGTGACAGTTCATGTTCAGGTTAGGGAACATCTGGGAGGAAGATCGGGAGCGTTGTGCAGTGGTGGGACACAACCCTGTCCTGACTCTCACTGTGCAGTTGCTGCCCCTGTGGCTCAGCATTCCAACCCATCCCCTAATCTCCCAGTAAGGGTCGCAGTAGGAATGGGGCAGGGTTCCTGGGGCCATCCTCTCCTTTTAACCCCTGTTTTGCCACAGCCTACCTGGGCCCCAGGCCCCGCCCCGTGACGTTAGGGAGCAGGAAATCCTGGTTAATGATCAGTCACCCAGGACAGGTGCGGGACAAGGCTGCGCACACATCAGAAGCAGCCGCGGCGGGTGAGAGCCTTTTACTTAGCTCCTGGGTGTTCTAAGGTGGCCGCCATGTCCCCAGATGAAGGACGTGAGCCCAGTTTAAGTTTCTCATTCTCAGGAGTATCCACCTTTCAGGCACCACCTGAAGTAAGAAGCCATCACTCTGCTTCCACGTATCTTATTTGCCCGGGAAGGTAAAACTTATTTTCTCCCTGGGCAGTTCCCCTAGAAATGTACCCTTAAATAAATTGCTCTGGGAAGCCTCCCACTTCCTTTCCCTCCTCTGACGGTCTCCACGTTCAGAGTATCGGCTACCTACAGCGCATACCATACCTATTCCCGGGCTTGTCTGTGGTCCCCATGAAAGAGCCAAACCCTGTCAGAACCTCAGTTCCATCGTTTGCAAAACCGGCCTCGACTACACCTTTTAATGAGAGCACAGCAAATGTACACTACAAACAGCCGCCCGCTGGACAAAGGGCGCCACCTAGTGGTCACATCGCAGAAGTCCGCTCTCTCGCAGGACACGTCCAGTCCCGAAGGGGGCGCAGCATCTCACACTAAAGGGACCAAGTGGGGAAATTAAAAAAAAAAAAAAAAACCAACCCATCTTTCGGTTTATTGAAGGAGGAAAAGGGTGGGAGGGGGCAATAAAATGCTTTTGCTTCATTTATAAAGAGCGAGTTCTCAGGAGGTCCCTTTTCAAGGACAAGTGGGGTACCTCTCCCCCAACTACCAACAGCATAAAAGCCAAGCCAAGAAAGGAGAAGGTAATCGGAGGGGCCCAGGAACTCCAAACACCAGCTCTGACAGGAGCCACAAACTCTCCCCCCACCCACAATGTATCTACCCCAGGGGATCCATCCGGGCAGGGAAAGAGGGTATATACACAGGTTAGGGTGGTACCGGGTTGGGTAGGGTAGGGAATAATTTATCCGCAACTGCGGTGGGTGGGCAAGGGGGAGGGGAAAGTAGCCTGATGGCACTGATGGCCTAGGGGTCCCTTTCTTTCTTGACCTTGATGTCTCCAGCAAGGATGGTAGCGATCTCGCCCTGCATGAAGGCCCAGGGGACAGAGGAGCCCACCAGCGGACACTTGTCTCCGCTGGGGCAGTACACCTCTCCAGCTGGGCCCTGCGCCTTGATGAACTCTCGGGAGCAAGGAAAGCAGAACTTGTGTCCGGGTACTGAGGGACACTGCACGAAGTGGGTGTCTTCCAGCCTCTCTCTGCACAGGGTACAGCACAAGGGGGCTCCAGGGGTTGCCCCTGTGCCGCTACCACCCCCGCTGACAGCTTCAGCCCCCGCCGTGGGGCTGACTTCTGCCTCTCCATTGCGCGCCACCAGGCGATGCTGGGTTGGTGGTTGGGTGGTGGAGGAAGCTGCAGGGCTAGCGCCACCTGTGCGCACAGGGCCTCCACCCCCACCAGCGTCCTTTGGTGAGTGGCCCAGGGCCTCAGCTACATTCTTGAGGGCAGCAATGGGTGAGGGTACACCAGGTGTGTCTGTAGAGTATGGGCCACCTGGTGCCACCCAATGCCGCTGCTGCTGTTCCTCTGTAGTCATCTTCCCAGCTGACTCGCCCTCGGGCTCAGGGGATGCCTTGCGCCTGCGAGGCGTGGGTGCCAGGTTCCGGGATGGGGCTCGAGGTGGTGGACCACACAGAGCAGCTGGGGCCGGCTCTGGGTACTGCTGGGGCAGGGCCTCTGCAGGAGCAGGCTCTCGGAAGCTGCGGACCCCATCGGTAAGCAGCTCTCCCAACTGGCGCCATTCCCCTGAGCCGTGGCGGCGTTCATATTCGAGGTACTTGAAGCCCGATGAGGCCAAGGCCTTGCCCGGCTCTCGAAGAGCATCATGAAACATCTGGCGAGCCACCGCAAGGACCCCCGCGTACACATTGCCAGAACCACAGGGGTATTCAGTGAAGAGCTTCAGCTCGAACTCGTAGCCAGGAGGTCGGGCAGTGGCATCAAAGGCGAACACCCTTCCCACCAGCCCGTGGTCCTTCTTGAAGCGGACATTGAAAGGGGCACAGGCGGACAGCGCCAGTAGCTGCTCTCGAACAGCCTTGGGACGTCCATGCCACTCCTCCGCCCGGCCCCGCATGGCCTCGTTCAGTTCTGCCAAACAGTCCGCATTCCTCTGCTGCTTCTCCTTCTCGAAATCGGAGCCGAAAAGTGGACGAGCGGGGCTTAAGCCAGGTGCCAGCGTCAGGGCTCGGCCTCCGAGGCCAGACACTGCAGCTGCCAGCAGCCCGGGGGGCATCAAGCTGGGGATGGAGCCAAGCAAAGCCCTGCGTGCCCCTTCCGCCACGGCTTCCTCGCGGCCCAGCCCGTTGGCCAGGCGAGACCCCAGGGTGTACTCCAAAGCCGGCGAAGGCAGCGCCAGGCGGCTGGATGAAGTAGCCCTGTCATAGCGGTCCGGGCCTGAGACGCTACCTCCGGTCCCCGATGGCTGTGCCTGGGCCTGCGGGGGTGGCAACTGGGAGCCCTGGGAGCCCGCGGTGGCCAGGTCCTTGGAGGTCGGGTGCTTGAGAGCCGGGGGTCCCGGCGAGCGGCCCTCAGGGAGCACGTGGCTGCGCTTGAGCTGGCGGGCGGCGTCGATGAGCAGCTCGATGCGGTCCGCGCCCTCGAAATTCACGCATCCGCGGCACACGGCCTCGCTGAAGTCCCACACCATGGCCCACGGCATCTTGGGCAGGTCGCACAGGTAGCACCACTGGCGGCGGGACGCTTGCACGGACGCCATGGCGCCCCCCGGAGCGCCGCCAGGTGCCCCCGCTGTGCACCCTCCGCCCACGTTCGCTCCGCCGTGCCCGGGGACGGGCGCGCGAGCCACTCAGTCTGGCCTCCGGCTCGGCCTCCCCGCCGGATTCAGGCCCGGCCCCCCTTCCCCGCCCCCTGGGTCCTCAGCCTTTTTTTTTCCTCCTCACTCCCGCCTCCCGTGGAAAAGGCAAGCCACGAGCACGCACGTCGGCGCCCCCGTCCGGTCCGCGCCGTGAGCCGAGATGCACAGCTCCAGCTCTTCGATGGGCCTTGGGTGCCGCCGCCCCGGGCTCCCGCCTCTCGCGCTGCTGCCGACGCCGCTGCAACGGCCACCGCCGCCGCCTCCACCTCCTTCTTCTGCCCCAGAGGCCGCTTCGCAGGGAAAGTTACATAACGCGCGGGCAAAGCCTTCTGGGAAATGTAGTCCCGTCGGGGCTGCTTCTTAAAGGGGACTGGGCAGAAAGCAGTGGCGGGAAGAGTGGGCGCGCGCAGGCTTCTGAGTGCTTAATCTTCATTGTGCTTCTCCATGAAGTCGGGGTTTGCACACAGGGTTTAGGGAACGGATCATGGATTCAAAAATGCTTGGGGCGGACAAGTTCTGGGCATGCAATTTTTTTCCCCTTCTTTGAGATTTGGATTTATTCTTTAGCTTAAGCTGGCCTAAAGGCTAGCCTTTGTAGCCTAGGCTGGTTTCAGACTTGCTGCAATCCTTCTGCTTTAGCTTCCCTAGTGTTGGGACTACAGTCCTGAGACTCCATACTCAAAACCCGGCAAGCATTTTCTGCTCTGATTTGCTGAGCAGTTTTAGAGAAGAGTCTTGCCCTCTCTGAGAATCCCGCCCCTTCAGAAGGGCCAATGACGGGTTAGGACGGCAGCAGAAGTTTGAGATGGGGCGGAGAGGTTCTGATTGGATGATTTTAAGTTTAAGGGAACGGGAAGCAGGCAAGTGTCTTGGAGAGGGGTATCTACTTGGCACTTTGTCCTCCCCCTAAGTCCTTAGGTACTAGCCTCAAGGGAGGCCCACAGGCAACAGGATGAGAAGAGAGAGGGCTGAAGGCTTCAGAGCCAGGGCCTTGTCTGTTAAAGGAGGGGCACTGAGCGCCTTCCAATTCTGCTCCAGCTGTGCACGCGCTTTGGTCTTCAAAGGGTTACACAGTCAGCTTCCCCGCGCTCCCCCCAATTTCACTACAATTCCCAAAATGCTCTGCGAGACGGACAAAATGACGCACTTCCTCTGCTTGGAAGGTTGGGGGAGGCCTTCCCGATTTTTGCCCCCCCTTCCCCGCTTTGCTAAAGGGAATCTTCCCCCCGCCATGGGAATGGGGGGGAGGCGATTGGATTTGGATTGGGAGAGCCAAGAGAAAGTGCAACGCCAGACCCTCAAGTGCTTAATGACCTGGTGGATCCAGTCTGCCTCTGTGTACCCCATGTTTTCTCTCTCAGATTATGGGGGAGAAGCGATGTCATCAGGTTTTTGTTCACGTCAGCCTTTTCCCTTCACTCGTCCTGGGTCCCTGCTGATGCTCTCAAGAAATATCTGAGCATCTTGTCAGTTTGCTTTCATCCGGGTTTGCACTCCGTAGAAGCTGCCTGCTTTCTCACCCCATCCCAGGGTTGTCACAGCAGCCCTGGATTTCTGCTATTTCAGCATCACAATTTTACCTACCACCTGCACTACTATTTTAACACTTTTCTCCTTTAAGCGAATTGCCTATTTTTGTCGTTTCCTGGGAGATACTATGTTCGCAACCATTGGTTTCGTGTACTACTGTTTATTTACTTTCTCTTGCTTATTCTTGGAGTTGGGATGGAATCCAGGGCCTTATGCTAAGTGCTCTGCCGCGGAGATGTACTACCAGCCGTATTTTTTGTTTTGTTTTGAGACTGGGTCTTACTAAGTGGCCCAGGCTAGCGTGAAGCTTTGGATCCTCCCGCGGGCTGAGATTTCAAAAATACTTAACCATGCCTGGCTTCATTTTTTTTTCTTTTATAAAGACAGGCTTCGCAGGCTAGGCGGTGGTGGCGCACACTTTCAATCCTAGTACTCCGTAGGCGGAGGCCGGCAGATATCCAAGTTCGAGGCCAGCCTGGTCTACAGAATGAGTTTCAGGACAGCCAATACTACAGAGAAACCATGTCTAGAAAAACCAAAAGAAAAAGAAAAAACTGAAACACAGGTTGGCCTTGAAATCAAATAATCCCGTCAGCCTCCCTTTAATGGAATTGCAAATGTAAGCCATGTTCCCCTGCTATAAGTTCTTAAAATTGTAAAGCCCTATTTTTAAATTCTGTGTAGTTCTTGGGAATCTGCCCCTCCGGCAACTGTCTTTACCCGAGTCATCTATCCAAGTTGCTTTGACGAACTGCTCTCTTAACACAGGCCTGCATGAACGCTAAACTAATCTGAAGTTTGAAACATCAGTTGAAAACTTTTTTTTTTCTTTTTTGGTGCAGGGTGTCGTTATTGTTAAGGCTGGCCTCAAACTCAATTTCTTGCCTTCAGCCATCTGAGTAGCTGGGGTTACAACCTTCACTCTGGGCTTCCATACCAGGATGAGTTAAGGCTTTTTTTTTTTCTTCGAGACAGGGTTTCTCTGTAGCTTTGGAGCCTGTCCTGGAACTAGCTCTTGTAGACCAGGCTGGTCTCGAACTCAAGAGATCCACCTGCCTCTGCCTCCCGAGTGCTGGGATTAAAGGCCGGCAGTAGTTAAGGCTTTTAGAAAGGCAAATTCAGGAGGTGTGGCCTGCAGGGGATGAATGGAGTAGTCTTAAATGCTGTGCTCTAGCACAAGGCCTGTCTCAGAGCCTCAAGTTAATTGTATGAAAATAAGTTTATTGACATCTTGTCAGCACTGAGGAGAAAAGGGGGGCTGAGCTGGGGAGGTCAGACACACACACGGGAGGCAGAGGATCCAACATACACCTCCCCAATCAGCTTCCTGCCTCCCTCTCCCTAAAGAAAGTTGTCTGCCTTCTACATTCTCATTTGTCTAGCAAACTCCCAGCCCTTCCGAAGTTGGCTGGGGGGAGTGGGGATGTCCCCACGCGTTGCTTCTCTTCAAGTTAAGAACAGCAACTATTAGGCAAAGGGGCATGTCGCAGAGCTAGGAGGTCCCCCTCCCACCCCACATGGGGCAATATAACAACATAAAATTGATGGCTTACAAGTTGGGGGTTACAGGAGGCAGTCAGGCAGACACCACTGTACCAGAGAAAGGGGCTGAGGGCGTCCCACCCAGGGGACCCACTCAGAGAATCAGGCACTAACTAGCACAGGAAGTGGGGTGCTCACTTCCCTAGAGCAGGAAGCTAGGGTGCAGCTAGGATGGGCAAAGAGCAGCTTCCTCCTCGACTGCGCCAAGCAGGGAGAGGGGTTGCAGGCAGGAGCGGCCGGGAGAAGATTTCACGGAGACTTCCAGCGACTCCGCCTCTTCCGTGTAGGGAAGCCTTTCTTCCTTTTGTGTGGTGGTGAGTCGTGAAGGGGTACTGGTGGAGCTGGAGGTGGTTTGGGCACCCCTTCCTCGCTTCTAGGGGCGATGATCACTCCCCTAGCTGCTACTACAGCCCCATCCACGACAGCAGCTACCACGGACACAGGCTCTGAGGGGACATCCACCTTGGGGGCAGGTGGTGGCAGGACTGGCTTGGGAGGTGGGGGCGGAGGCGGCGGTGGGGGCGGAGGCAGCGGGTCAGCTGGGGTTCCAGGCAGAAGGGGTAACAGGGCGCTGAGGGCCTCGCTCAGTTTGGCCAGTCCCTGCCGAAGGGTGCCAGCCAGCTCCCTGATGGCATTGGCAGTCTCCTGCTGAGCCCGCAGAAAGTCCAGGGACTGTTCTGGGGCTGCTGTGGGCCGAGGAGGTGGTGGACTAGGGGATGAAGGTGCCACTTGGGCCAGCGGCGTGGGTGGCGGTGGAGGGGTAGGGAGAGGTGGAGACAAGGCCAGGCGGGGCAGCTGGACAGGCTGCATGGCTGCAGGGGACGGGGACTCACCCTCCTTGGCTTCTGGGACATTGCAAGAGGGCCGGGCCCAGGACTCTGGGCTGCTGGAGCCCCCTTTGCTCTGGGCTGGGGTATCTGTGAAGAGAGAGACCTTGAGTAAGTTTTAATGAGCCTGGGAGGCTTCATTTCCCGTTTTGGCTTCCTGGCCCCAAGAGCAATCTCTCAGTCCCTTCCTCCTCCGATGAAACAGGGTCTCTAACCTGCAAGTCCTGACCCTCTTGCTTCAGCTTCTAAGTGGAGGTAGTACAGATGGGTTCTACCATACCTGGCTTGACTTTGCCTTTTAGACACACTGGCACACACCTGTTAACCCAAGTACTTAGGAAGCCAAAGCCGGAAGGAGACTGAGAAGCTGAAGGCCTGCATCTACTGCTCACCCACCTTGGATTATATTACACCATATACACCCCTTAAAAGACAAAACAAAACACCCTAAGATCTCTCCCACCTTAGGAAACACACACACCCACCCCAAAAGCTGAAACAGCTATCAAGACTCATGCTTGAAATACTTGTATTCTGGAGCATGAAGCCAGAGGATTGGTTGGAGCTCAAACTGGGATGTATAGAGAGACTGTGTCTCAAAAACAAGGAAACAAAAAACACAACCAATCCAGTTGTAATACCACCCAAGCTAGAGCATGTCAAGAGAACAGAGGCCTGTGACATCAGTCTCTGAATGCAGAGTCGTCGATGCATTAAACATGGTGGCCAGCTTCAGAGGACAAAAGCCTTGAAAGTCTTGCTGTCCCCATAGGTAGCAAGAGGCTCTGTGTGCTCCCCAAAGTTCAGAATCATCTAGACACTCACCATTCATCTCAGCTGGAGTCCCTGGAGAGAGACAAGAACAGCTGGCACACTGGTCACACTTCCTGGAAGCTCTCTCCAGCCATGAAGGCAGGGGAAGGGATTCCTAGTTCTGTCCCTGCCTGCTGGGCTTCCCAACCTTCCCAACCTGGGACCTGATTCACACTCTTGGACTTTAACAGTCTGCCCTGAGGACTAAGGTCCTGAGTGACCTGAACCTCTTCCCTGAGCTGGAGTCTGGGGCTCTCTAGTGTCTTCAGGGGGGGAATTCTTCAAGTCTCTGCACTGACTACTGACACTCCCAACTTAGTACTGAGCTCCTGATCCCTCCCCATACTTCTTCCTCATCCACCCCGGCCTCAGAGACAGCCGCTCCATCCTTCTCCGGATGCTGGAGCTAAAGTACGTCCTTCATTCCCCATTCTTTTCCTGTGCTGGAGTTGGAACAGAGTTTCATTCAAGCTAGGTGTGTGCTCTACCATTAACTACATCAGCAGCCTTGTGTCAGTGAGTGCTCTCTGCGTGTGCAGGAGTATGTGTATGTGACGGCTATGTGCACGCATGTGGACGTGGACTGCCAACTTATTTTTGAGACAGGTGTCTCCTGGAGTTTACTGATTTGCTTTGACTAGCTGGACAACAACGTGACCCCAGGGTCCTCCTGACTCCACCTCGAGTGCTGGTATTTCACTTATGTGAACTATACAGGGCTTTTAAGCCTGGGTTCTGAAGACTGAACTCAGAACTTCATACTTTTCTGGCAAAAGCATTACTGAGTTCTTTCTTTCTTTCTTTCTTTTTTTTTTTGAGACAGGGTTTCTCTGTGGCTTTGGAGCCTGTCCTGGAACTAGCTCTGTAGATCAGGCTAGTCTCGAACTCACAGAGATCTGCCTGCCTCTGCCTCCCGAGTGCTGGGATTAAAGGCGTGCGCCACCACGGCCCGGCTACTGAGTTCTTTCTTCAGTCCATGGCTGTCCTGGAACTCTGTGTAGACTAGGCTGACCCTGAACTCAAGACCCACCCCCACTCCCTCCTGAGTGCTGGCATCAAATGCACGTGCCACCACCGCCCAGCTATGGTGTTTTAGTTTAATTCTGTATACGTGTGTGACTGTGTGGGTCTGTGCGTGTGAATACAGATGCTCCAGAGGCCTCATGGTTCTGAGTGGCTGGTGTGGTTGCTGGGACCTGAGCTTGTGACCCCTGTAAACAGTTCGGGCTCTTAACTGCTAAGCTCCCCTGCTTGTTGAGACAGGATTCTGACAACTTGCCCAGGCTGGCCTTGAACTTCCATCTACTTTAGCCTCCTTTAGTAGCAGAGACCACAGGCCTGCACCTCCACACCCGGCTCTTTTTTTCTTAAGACACTATCCCCATGCAGATGTCATTCCACACAAACCGCATTAAATCCAACACCCAATTTAGACTCTTCTGAGTCCATAGCTCTGGCCTTGTCTGATCACTATCATCTCCTTACTGAGCTCCCCACCCTCATCCAATGGACCCCCAGTCCCTTCTCCACCATCAGTCTTGTGGGGTACCTCTACAACATACCCAGACTCCAGGAAGGTATCTAGACACAAGCGACTGCATACTGCCTGCTTCCATGTACGGGAAATGTCAGAACATGCTGATCTACAGATGCAGACAGGAAATCAGTGGCTGCCTAGGGCCCGACAGCAACCGGTGTGGTGGCTCCAGGCCTGCAGGCTCCACTGTTCCCTCCTCAAGGAGGCATTTCTTGGCTGTTATCTGAAGTGGCTGCCAGGCCTTTCCTTAGCTCTGCCTTTCGCCCTAAGTGATTTCTTCTAGCACTCATTTCCCCTGGGCATGGAATCCGTTTGTCCTGTCTAATCACTCTAGGTGGGCTCCATCAGCCAAGGCTTCACCCGTGCTAGCTGCTGTTTTCACATATTAAGCAGGGGCTCTACCACTGAGCCACACCCCAGCCCCTCACTGGGGATTCTAGGCAGGGGCTCTACCACTGAGCCACACCCCCAGCCCCTCACTGGGGGATTCTAGGCAGGGGCTCTACCACTGAGCCACACCCCAGCCCCTCACTGGGGATTCTAGGCAGGGGCTCTACCACTGAGCCACACCCCAGCCCCTCACTGGGGATTCTAGGCAGGGGCTCTACCACTGAGCCACACCCTAGCCCCTCACTGGAGGATTCTAGGCTCTACCACCGAGCTATTGGACAGCCCTCTTTTCCATGTTATTTTTTAAAAAAATTTATTTCATGCCGGGCAGTGGTGGCGCACACCTTTAATCCCAGCACTCAAGAGGCAGAGGCAGGCAGATCTCTGAGTTTGAGGCCAATCTGGTCTACAAGAGCTAGTTCCAGAAGAGCCTCCAAAGCTACAGAAAACCTGTCTCAAAACACAAAAAATAAATATTTCATATTTACTCATTTGTGTTTATGGGGGTTCAGGCACACATGCCATGTTGTACATGTACAGGTCACAAGACAACTTGTTTTCAGTCCCAGGGATTGAACTCATGTTTGGTGTTTAACCTCAGCCACCTCAGAGGCACTTGTGTCTGTGTGTGTGTGTGTGTAAGCACCAGGGGGTGGGGTGGTGGTGTTTTTTGTTGTTGCTTTTCAAGGCAGGGTGTTTCTCTGTTAACAGCCCTGGCTGTCCTGGAACTCTGTCAATCAGGCTGGCTTCAAACTCAAGAGATTTGCCTGCCTCTGCCTCCCGAGTGTTGAGATTAAAAGTAGCTTGGAGGGGGGAGTCTTTTTGTGTCAGGGCGACAGGATGTTGCTCAGTAGCTCTGGCTGGCCTGGAGCTCACTATGTAGAACAGCCAACCTCAGATTTGGGGTGATGCCCCTGTATCTATGGGTATGTGCCATACTTCAAATACTATACAGAGGTAAGTGAGCCCCAGTTCAGTTCCCAGTGCCAGTAAAGATACATTTGGATGCCAAATGTAGGACAAATTTTAATTGGTGGTTTTTTTTTTGTTTGTTTGTTTTTTTCAAGACGGTTTCTCTGTAGCTTTGGAACCTGTCCTGGAACTAGCTCTGTAGACCAGGCTGGTCTCGAACTCACAGAGATCCGCCTGCCTCTGCCTCCCGAGTGCTGGGATTAAAGGCGTGCGCCACCACTGCCCGGCTATTTTTTTGTTTTTTCGAGACAGGGTTTCGCTGTAGTTTTAGAGCCTGCTCTGGAACTAGCTCTGGCCTTGAACTCACAGGGATCCGCCTACCTCTACCTCCTGAGTGCTGGGATTAAAGGCGTGCGCTTTTTCTAATTGGTCTTAATAATAAAAACTCAGAGTCCACTATCGGGGTGAGAGCTGAAGGATCAGAGAAGCAGAGTGGTCAGTCACTAGAGTTCTTACCTCTACCAATGCTCAGATCCAAGGGCGATCCTGTCCTCAAACTGACTGCCCAGACTGCGTCTAAGCTCCTGTCTCCTCCCGCCTTATATTCCTCTCTCAGCCCAACCATATCCCTTCCTGTCTCCACCTCCCTAGTACTGGGATTAAAAACACGTTGACTCCCAAATACTGGGATTGTAAGTGTTAGCCACCACTGCCTGGCTCTGTTTCTCTTTTAGACTGGATCATTCTTGTAGCCCAGGGTGGCCTTGAACTCACAAAGATCCATCAGCTTCTATCTCCTGAGTGTTGGGATTAAAGGCCTGCGCCACCACTGCCTGGCCTTTATGGCTAACTAGTGGCTTAGTTCTGCACTATGATCTTCAGGCAAGCTTTATTTGTTAGATCACAAACAAAACTATTACCACAAGCAGGCTTCTCACAGCTGCTCAGTGCCTTGCTCTTCTTCCACTATCGATTCCCACTTTATAGGTTTCACACAGTATTTAAAGGCTAGTTTAATAGCCAGGTTCTGTGGTGCACACTTTTAGCCCCAACATTCAGAAAGCAGAGGCAGGCAGATCTTGGTGAGTTCAAGGCCAGCCTGATCTACACAGTGAGTTCCAAGTTGGTGGAGGATACTGTAGTCTCAGGGCCTTTGCATATGTGGTTTTCTGAGGCTGAGAGGCTCTTCCCTCAGATATCCATAGGTTGTAGTGTAAATATAATACATTATGCACACACATACACACAGACGTGTGTATATAGATGTGTATATATACATATACAAAAAATCTTGTGGATATGTATCTAAATTCAATTTTCTGCTGATGTCACCACCTCCAAGAAGCCCTCCCTGACTCTCCTTACTATATATAGCCCATATCACTCTAAATAACTGGTATACGGTCTCCATGCAGCCCAGGTTAGCCTCGAAACCTCCCAAGAGCTGGTATTTCAGTGTGAGCTGCCATTCCCTGATTCGATACCCTCTCAATAGAGGGTATTTCTCTTGTTACTAGTTACTATCTAGTGGTATTATGTGGCTATTTGTGGTGTGTTTCCCCCAGCTATACCAGCTCCCTAAGGGAGAGGAATTTGTCCAGTCCTCTGCTGTGTCAGCTTCTACCCCAGGAAGAGGGTCTCAATAAACATTTATCAAGTGTATAAAAATGAATAAAGTGGAGCCGGGCGGTGGTGGCGCACGCCTTTAATCCCAGCATGCGGGAGGCAGAGGCAGTGGATCTCTGCGAGTTCGAGGCCAGCCTGGACTACAGAGAGAGTTCCAGGATAGGCTCCAAAGCTACACAAAGAAACCCTGTCTCAAAAATCAAAACGAAAAGGATAAAGCGGCTTCCACCCACTTCTAAAAAAGAAAGGGAGTTCAGGAGATGATTCAGTGGAAACCCAAGGGCCAATCCAGCGCCCCAGAGTCCACATGATGGGCAGGCGTGGTAGCAAGCCTGGAATTCCAGTCTTGGAAGGTGGAGACGGGAAACCTCCAGAGCAAGCTGGCTGGTAGGCGAGCCCATCAGTCAGCTCTGGGTTTGACTGAGTGATCCTGCCTCAAAGACTAAGGTGAGACAGGCAACAATTCTGCACATCAACTTTGGGCTTCTCCATGCACATGCATGCGTGCAAACGTATACCTACCACACACGACACATGAAACAAACTTGTCAGTATCCTGGTCTGATAGGACCACTTCACAGAAAGATACTTGATTCAAACTGAGAATACAGGTCGGGCATTTCCTGGCTCCGGCACTCCCCCTCTACCTGAGTTCCAAGTCCCGACCCTGACTTACAAACTCCAAGGGCTTGCCTTCTGTCTTATCCATTAACTTCCCAGTTGATAATGGGCGGCTACAGGCATAGAAACCGCTGAACATCTCTCCACTGCTGTGTGACCTCAGGTAGGGAAATGAACCTCTCTGAATCATATGACTACCTAGCTAAAGGCCCGGTGAGAGGGCTCAGCGTATAAAGATGCCTACTCAGCAAACCTGACAACTTGACTTCGATCCCGAGAACCCAAGGTGGAAAGAAAGACTTATGAAGAAAAAAAAAAAAAATCCAGCGTGAAGGCTGAGAAAGGGAAAGTCTCCACAGCAGCTCTTCAGGTATGACCTTGAGGAAGTCACCAGACTTTTCCAAGTCTTTGACTTACAGCGGAGAAGTAAGGATCTCAAACTGTTGACCACGACATCACAAGCTAGCCATGTACTCCAGAGACATCGGAGCAAGCAATTTGCCTGTACTGCCTCACTAAATTCTCACAGAAACTCTCGGAGGGGAAAACTTACTTTTCACCTGTGTTTGGCTGGAGCAGAAATGAACTCGGACTAACCTACTGGGATGCCACCACCCAGCGACAACACTGTAATTAACACTCAGCCTGACTCGGCCTCTAGGCAGCCCCGTGTCGCCCCACCCATCTCTCTCCCCTCATTTATTTTCGGGGCTGGAAATGAACTCTAGAGCCCCATGCATTCTGGCCAAGTACTCTACCATCCCTCTTTCTGCTTTTCGTTTGGCACAAAGTCCTAAATCCCAGACTGCTACTGAACTCACACTGAAGACCAAGGCAGACACCGAGGTCCCTGATCCTCCTGCCTCAGCATCTACCGGCATTGAAATCCTGCTTGGCTGCTGATGACTTTTCCCAGCTACAGACCCCAGCTAGGCCTCCTAGGGCTCCTTCCATGCCTACCTCTGACAGTTACCAAGCGGCTGCTCAACCACCAAAAACAATTCGTTTCCTTTACTAAATCATTATTGTTTTTGGAGAAATTGAGTCTCACAGGACTCAGGTTTGCATTTTATCAATGTACCCGAATATAACCTTGGTCTTCTAGCACCAACTTCAAGGTACTGGGATTACAGTCATGTGCTACCACGCGGATCTATGAAGTGCTGGGGGATCTGACCCAGCGCTAGGAAAGCACTCTACCAGTTGGGCATCCCCATATGGCCCTTCTTCACCCTTCTTTTAAATCATGTCTGCTGTAGTACAGGCTAGCCTTAAACTCCTTTTTTTTCTGCCTTCACCTTCCAATGACTAAAATTACAGGCCCGTTACCACCACGTCTAAATCATATCCTTTCTCTGACCTTAGCACCCCAGCTCTAAAACGTGGGTGACAACGCCCACCTCCCACAGTTTTTAGGAGACTGTGATAAACACGCCTAAAGGATCTGGGCGTGAACTGCGTACAGTAGTCTTTAGAAGTGTTTGCAGTTGTTACGGGAGTGGCTTTGGGACTCACCTGCCCGTCGATCCTGCCTGCGATCCTCTGACAAAACATAGCGTTGCGTACCAGCGGTCGGACCTTGTGGCTGTGAAGAGGGGGCTGTTGGGGACTCCTCAGCCCCAGCTCCAGCCCCGGGCCCCGCCACACCCGGCCCCAGGATGGCGAAAATAGTCTCCTCCTCGGCGGAGAAGGCGTCCTCGGCGGCGGGCCCCGCGCCCTGCGTGGAGTGCGGCACTCGGGCCAGCTTCTCCTTGGTGCGGCGCTTGAAATCGTTCCAGCGCTTCTGAACCTCCTGGCCCGTGCGCTTCCAGCTGGTGATGCCGTTGATCTTGCTGGCGATGCTGTCCCACACTCGCCGCCGCTCGGCCACGCTCACCCGACGGCTCTGCGCACCGTAGAGCTGAGGGTAGTGGGCGCGCACCTCCCGGATCAGGATCTGGTTCTCCTCGAAAGAAAACCGTGGTTTGCGGAGCCGGGTGGTTTCCTCCGCTTCGCCCGGCGCCGCCGCCGCGGTCGCCGAGGCCATGGCGCCCCCAGACGCCACCGATCGGCTGCCTGGCGCATGGGGGGCGCCGGCTCTGCGGGCAAAGGGTGAACAGCGCTGGCGGGGGCTCGGTGTCCCCGTGTCGCCCCGACACGGGCTCCTCCGGTCCCCTGTGCAAAAGTGGTGGTGGGAGCGGCGAGCTGCTGAGTGCAATCAGAGGCGCTTACTCTTAGTTGACACCCGCCCAGTGCCCATCTTGTGCTTCACGCGGCCGCCGAATGCCTCACGGAGGAGTTGATGGGTATTGGGGGACAGTCTGGAAGGATGGAGGGAAATGAGCAAAAGTGGAAAGGAGCAAGCTGTCGCTGCAGGAGTTAGAGGAGAACGGGGGCGCAGGGGAATAGGAAAGGGAAAGAGAATCGGGGATGCCCCGGGGGTCGAACACCCATAAGGCTTTGAAGTGATGCCAACCGAGCAATGCAGTAGACAGGGGGCATCCAAATCAGAGGGGAACGCTGGGGGGCTCTCAGGGCAGTGTCTGTTTTATGGTTCCTGAGAGATGTCCAGGAGTAAAGGTGAAATGGGAGCCTCTGGATAAGACGATAAAATATTAAGGCTGAGGGTCTGCAGGGATTGCCTGGAATGAAGGGGAGCTCCGGAAATAACGGGGGTCCCAGAAAAGAGGAGGGACCCCCGAAGCTCTTTGGGACTCCAGGAAGAGTGATGGAGCGCAGAGGATGGGGACCCAGTTGGGTCGTGGGTCACTCACCCGCGCCGCCGCAGCCCCAGCCTGCCGGTGGGTCAGGGCTTCGGCTTCTGCAGCCTCTTCCCTCCCCCCTACTTCTCCCTCCCCCTCTGGGCCCCGCCCCCAGTAGCATCGAGAGTCGAGGCGCATGCGCGCTGGACGAACGCTTTCTCCAGACACCCTGATAGCCAGGGCTGCGTTCTCTGCACCTTGCCTCTCTGCATGGCGCAAGCGCAGAACTGCTCATCGCCTTGCTTCATCAGAAGGACACGGCTGCGCAGCCGCACACTTAGCATTGCGCTAGGGTCCCTAGGCGTCTCATGCCCAAATGCGCATGTGCAAACCTACAGCGCGCTTGCGTTTCGCGGGCACCTTGCCCGCGGTGGTACCCAGGACTCAATGCATGTGTAGCTGAGGAAGGAGAGATGCTGGAGAGAGCGCTACGACAGAGACGAGTTTCCTTTTTTTGGGTAGTCTTTTAGCCTACTCTCTCACTAAGCGAAAAGTCTTTTTTAATAGAGATGGGGAGAGCGGGGGGGAGTGTTGGAGTAGAGTTTAGTTTCCATGACAACTGCGTGGGTGAGGACGGGGGCGTTAGGAAACCTTGCCCACGCCCAATCACGCCCCAGCGCAGGATCGCTTGGGAACTACCTCCTACGGATTGGGGCGGGGCACCCTGGCGATATTTCCCGCCCATGCAGAGGCGGTAACCATAGCAACCTAGCAATCTCCCAATCACGCCTGGGAGGACCCCTGTTCGCGTTTTGACGTCACTGCTAGGAGAGGGAGTTCAAAGGCTGGGGTTTCTTGGAGGGTGGGGACGAGGATCCTGGCCATGGCCCATTTTAATCAAAATCGCGAAGCAGGAATAAGTCATCAGGTGAATTTAATCTGTTAAATTAACAGGCTGGATGACTGAGTTTAGCCTTGTGAAATTTTTTTCAGTGCCAGCAATTGCAAGGTCACTGATTAAACGGTGCTTCTTCATCCGGTTATTTGTGAGCGCCCACTAGTTCAAGGTCCTATCCTTACAAAAGGCAAAACTCCGTTTCCTCTTCCTGCTCACTCCCTAAATTTGCTTTTGAGGGCATCTCACTAAGTATCCCAGGCTGGCATTGAACTTGCAGCAATAATCTCGCTGCAGCCTCCAGAGTAAGAGGCCCACCACACTCAAGGAAAGGTGCCTTGTATTAAGAAGTGAGGCGGGGGAGGGGCTGGAGCGATGGCTTAGCAGTTAAGAGTTTTCCCTTAAAGACCAGAGTTTGGGTCTCCGCACCCATAACCATCCTTCTTTGCTCCAGTACCAAGCGATCTGATGCCCTCTTCTGGTACCAGGCACACATGTGGCACATAGACATACAAGCAAACAAAACACCCAAACACATAAAAAGGGGGGAGATTTTAGTTTTGTTTATAAATGCATGTGGGTGGGTGGTGGTGCCTTGGCTGCCAGAGAGGGTGAGAGATCCCCTGTAGCTGGAGCCACCTGTTTCTGCCTCCTGAGTGCTGGGATTAAAGGTGTGGGTGCCACCACTCCCTGCTGCTGATATCTATTATATGTGTGTGTGTGTGATATTTTGGAGACACACACACACACACACACACACACACACACACACACACACACGTGTTTTGGAGACAGCATTTCATTGTGAAACAACCAAAGTTTAAAATCTATCAAAATCCAGACCTGGCAGTTCCTAGTCTAATAAGGCAGGAGGGGAACCCCTGGCTATCAGAGATGTAGATCCCTAGGTTCAACCTCCAGGGAACAGGAAGGAGAAAAGGGAAGAAAGAAAAAGACTTACTGGGCATGCGAGAGATGACCCAATGGGTGAAAGGTGCTTGCCACCAAGACTGAGACCTGAGTTCAGTCTCCAGGACCCACATAGTAGGAGAGAGTGGACTCCCTCGAATTATCACCTAACTACCCCCTGGATGTTGTACCCCTGCTCCCACCCCCACCCGCTGCTGCAGTTTCTTCTTTCTCATTAGACAGTGAGACAGGGTTTCTCAACATAGCCCTGGAACTCACTCTGTAGAGCAGGCAAATTTTGAACTCATAGATCTGCCTGTCTCTGCCTCTGAGAGCTGGGATTAAAGTCATACACCATTACTGCCTGGCCTTTGCACACAGTTTTTTTTTTCTTGAGGCAGGGTTTCTCTGTGTAGTCCTGGCTGTCCTGGAACTCACAGAGATCGTTCTACCTCTGCCTTCCGAGTGCTGCGATTAAAGGCATGCACCACCACCACCTGGCTCCACAGTTTTTTTAAAAATTAAAAAAAAAAATCAGTGTCTAGGTGGAGGCTGAGAAGTATTTGGGAACCTGTTCCAGCCAGACAACCTGTGTTGGGAGGACATATGAGGTGGATCCCTTCCTACCTTCCTGTGGTTCCCAAGGCTGTAGGCAAATGCAGCCTCCCGTCTCCTCCTTCATCTCTCTACCCCAGAACCTAAAGGCACAGCTCACTAAGTGAGCCAACCAAGTTCAAAGACCATAGACACCAGGGTCTCAAATCTAACTCTAAAACTCTTTATTCACCAGAACCCCACCCATATATCCTCATCCCAAGCCCAGCTCCTAAATAACTTAAAATCCTACTGGAGTTATTTGTTGACCCTAAAATTAAAATGTAAACAGTTGCCACATTCCCATAGGTTCTTAGACTCTGGCTGTGGGACTCACGTTGACTTAACACACTCAAGTAACAAAACTGGGGGTGGCAAAGAGATAAATCTCTCACTGGGGGAGGGACCATCAATGATTGGGGTTGGGGACAGGAGAAAGTGAGATGAGATTGGTAATGAGGTAGGGGAGCTGTGGGCTTCGGCTCACTTGAGGCAGCCTGTGAAGCTACAAAGGCCCTGCAGCCTTCCAAAGAGGGTCCTGATCCTCCTCCAGGTCCTGCTGGATGGCAATGTTCAAGGAACTTGAGGGCTGAACTCAAATGGTCCATGGAGAGACCCGAGTCTGGAGATGCTGGAGATGGTGAAAATAGATGGATGATTTCACAGTCAGTACCAACATCAAGTTCCTAGCAGTGACGTTCCCAGCCAGTCTCTGGCCTATCAGAGTACGATGGGATTCTGTAGGGTGAAGAGTCCAAGGGTTCCCCCAAGGGATATTTACAGGGGATCTGAGAAGTCAACAAGGCTAGCTTAGTGTCATCAGCAGGCCATCAACATCCAGAAGAAGCCACCAAGATGCAGGGTCCGTGACACAGCTCTCACAGTGTCAGGGATCTCTGAGACAGGTGAACCAGGTTGCCAGCAACCCCCAATGTTTCAGGATCCTGAAGACACAGAGAACAGTGGGATCCAGGAACCCCTGTAGGGCTGGGTGAGCGGAGGAGAGGGTACTAGGGTGAGAGCCAGGAGGGTTTTGGGGTGTGGGTGATAGGCATCTCATGGGTATTACTTATCGCTTGACTTTGCGTCCAGCCGAGTTTCGTCCACCACGACGGTAGAGAGACTGCTGGTTGCTGTTGAGTGGACAGTACTTGAGCGTGTGAGCCTGGTCTCCGGTGGCCCCGCACAGAGGGCACACATAATGCCTTAGGATGGGACACACCACCACGCCTTCAGGTGTCTTCAGCTGGTGTGAGGCATAGACATGACGAGACTCTCCATTGTGTTTGCAGAAGTTGCATAGGGCAGCCAGGCTTCCGTAGACCCCTGGTTCCTGCTCCCTCTTCTCCTGGAGCCTGGAGGTGAGCACCTCAGCTCCTTCATCCTCCAGTCTTTGGCTCTGGCCCTGGATTAGAGTCAGTATCACCTGGCTCAGGTTAAAGTAGTCCCTCCACATGTCAAAGGGTGGTAGGTCCATGACATCTGGTGGCTGTGGGCACTGGGGAGGGACTGGGGGCCAGGGACTGTGAGGTCAGAGGGCAGGAGCAGCAGGCCTGTTTGTGGAGCAGAGAGGAGACACACCCCTTATAAATACTCCCCTTGAGCCCATTCTAAGCAAAGGTGGAGCTTAGCTTTAAAGGGCCCACTTCCAGCCCAGGGTTCTTGGCTGACTCCAGTCTCCCAGGGAGACTGGAAGCAGCTTATTCCCAGGTTGCCCCTCCTCCAGGGCATTCTGTGTTTTCTGGAAAGGAATTCCATGGGCCTCAGTTTCCTTCCTGTTCAGTTTAGGGCTTTGCTTATGTCTGTTGCTCACTCTCAGTTCCTTCTTCCCCCCTTCTTTCCCTCGGGATCATCCAGAACCTTATGATTTGGCCCAATTTCTTTGTTTTGTTTTTCAAGATAGAATCTCAGTATGTATACCCCTGTATGTATATATGTCCTGTAACTTGTTATGTAGACCAGGCTGGCCTCAAATTTACAGAATCTAACCTTCCTGGGTGCCAGGATTAAAGGTGTGTACTGCCATGTCCAGCTTAATTTTTTTTATTACATTTATTTACTTAATAGTGGGGGGCATGCCACATCTTACACGTGGAGATTGGAGGAAAACTTGCAGGAGGCAGCTCCTTCCTCCAAGTGGGGGACCAAACTCAGGTCATCAAGCCTGGTGATAGGCCAAGCTGAGCCAGCTTACTGCCGCCAGGTGGGTTTTGTTGATGTCTGGTATAGTTTGTTTTTGTTTTTGTT
Organism: Ondatra zibethicus; assembly: GCA_004026605.1. Classification (NCBI taxonomy): domain Eukaryota; kingdom Metazoa; phylum Chordata; class Mammalia; order Rodentia; family Cricetidae; genus Ondatra; species Ondatra zibethicus. The sequence continues at coordinate 6,487 of PVIU01003575.1, read as the reverse complement.
TTGAAACAGACTTACATCTTGTTACATAGTCCTTGACCTCCCATCCTTCAATTCAAGGCCTGGGAGTGGGGCTCCTCAGTACCCTTTCCATACAGCTTAAAAAAAAAAAGATTTATTTTATAAATATATGAGTGTTTATCTGCATGCACACCTTTATCCCAGGAGAGGGCATCAAATCCCATTAGAGACGGCTGTGAGCCACCATGTGGTTGCTGGGAATTGAACTCAGGACCTCTGGAAGAGCAGCCAGTGCTTTTTACCATTGTGCCATCACTCCAGCTCCTACTACAGCTTTTGACTCTGTCGTGCTTCAGTCTCTGGAGTGCTGAGATGATAAACACAAAGGCCTGGGCAGTCAGCTCCGTGGTAGAACACTTATCTATCTAGCATGCTTGAGTCCCCAGGTGGTTTGCCTACTTTTGGGAGGCAAAAAAAGTGAGGATAAGAAGTTTAAGAGATATGGATCAGCAGTTAAGAATAGTGGCTGCTCTTCCAGAGGACCTGGGTTCAATTCCCAGCACCCACATGGCAGCTCACAACTGTCTGTAACTCCAGTTCTAGGGGATCTGACACCTTCACAGCAATGCACATAAAATAAATTTAGAAAAAAAAGATTAAAAAAAGAAAAGATTTCGAGACCAGTCTTAGCTATTTGTATCCAGTTTGAGGCCAGCCTCGCCTATTTAAGATTCTGCCTCAAATAATAGGGGCCAGAGACTGCTCAGCAGTTAAGAGTGCTTCATGCTCTTTCTTGCATATGATCCAAGTTTGGTTCCACGCACCAAGGTCAGGCAGCACACAGTTACCTGTAATTCCAGCTCCAAGGGAATCTGAAGCTGTTGACCTCTCTAGTACCTGTACTCATGTGCATATAGATATTCATAATTAAAAATAATGAAGGAGGCTGGAGAAATGGCTGAGCTGTTGAGAGCACTTACTGCTTTTTACGAAGAACCTGAGTTCTGCTCCCAGCACCCACACTGGGCAGCTCACAGCCTGTAACTCCCATTCCAGGGAGTCTGATGACCTCTTCTGGCCTCTCTGGGTATATGTGGTACACAAAAATCAAGGAGGAACACACATGCATGCGCACACACATTTAAAAAAAATTAGAGGGGCTGGAGAGATGGCTCAGTGGTTGAGAGCACTGGTTATTCTTCCAGAGGACCCAGGTTCAGTTCCTAGCACCTACATGGCAGCTCATAACCTGTGTGCGAACTCAAGTTCTGGGGGATCTGACACTCTCACACAGACATGAAATACATGTAGGCAAAACACCAATGTACATAAAATAAATTATTTAAAACAAAATCGGAAATTGTAAAGATAAATCTCAAAAAAAAATTAAAAAACTACAGCCACACGCCAGGATGTATTCCTAGAACTCTCTTTTGAAATTGTTTTTGTTTTCTAAGATGTAGCCTGGGCTGGCCTGGGGCTCTCGCCTAGCTTCCCAACTGTTGAGCGACAGGCATGAGCCACTGGGCTCATGGACCTGGCATTCTTTTCCTTTCAGCATTTGTGTGCTGTATGTGTGTTTTGTATATGTGTTGTGTATTGTATATGTGTGTTGTATTATGTGTGTGTATGTGATGTATGTTGTGTGTGATGTGTGTATATGTGTTGTATGTGTTTTGTATGTGTGTGATGTATGTTGTATTATGATGTGTCTTGAATACATGTGTGTGCATATGTGTGTTGTATATGTATGTGTGTTGCATGTATGATGTGTATTGTATACATGTGTTGTATGTGTATGTTGTATATTTGTGTATGTTGTATGTGTGTGTTGTGATGTGTATGTGTTGTATGTGTGTCCTATATGCATGTGTTGTGTTTCTGTATATTGTATATGCATGTGTGTTATATGTGTGTGCTGTATGTATGTGGGTGCTTGCAGTGCAGCACACAGAGGTCAGAGGATAGCTTTTGGAAGTCAAGTCTCTCCTTCCACCATGTGTGTCCTGAGGATTGGACTCAGGTTCTCAGGCTTGGAGTTAAAGCGCCTTTCTCCCCTAGGCGGCCTTGCCTGTTCAGCCTTAATCATCTCAGTAGCCCCGAATGAGAGGCAGACACTGCAACACAGCTACCCAACGGTCTGGTTCAATCCTCACAACTCCGTGGGGGGAGCACAACTATGACTCTGTATTACAGACCAGTAACTGAGGTTCAGAGAGGGAAATTGGTCAGTCTAGGGTCACACAGCAAGGACAAGCTGGATCCAAACAAGTGCTGACCAGTACTTAGGGTGCCTGGTGCTTTAAAAGCATGAATCTTCGAAGGCCATTGTCAGGCAAGGAGGTGAGGACTCTATTCCTTCCCTGTCGCAGAGGATGTGAGACTCAGAGTCAAGAAGGAACACACCCAAGGTCACAAATTGGGGAGATAGCAGAGTTGGGACTGATACCTATGTGTGTGTGTGTGTGATTTTTTTGTTTCTGCCTCCTCCTACCTCCAGGTAAGGAGCAAACACAGGACCTTGAGCTTGCTAGGCAACAACTCTACCTCTGAGCTAAAATCAACCCTCAATGTGTTTATTTTTGAGGCAAGATCTCATGTGGCAAGGCTGGTACTGAACTCTGTGAGGCTGAGAATGACCTCGAATTTCTGATCCTCTTCCCTGTACTCACCAAGTACTGGGCTGACGTGTGTACCCCACTATGCCTGGTGTTTGTAATGCTTGGTATGCAATCCACTGTAAGCCAGGCATGGTGGCGCACACCTTTAATCCCAGCACTCAGGAGGCAGAGGCTGGCAGATCTCTATGAGTTCGAGGCCAGCCTGGTCTGCAGAGCGAGTTCCAGTCAGCTGGAGATACACAGAGAAACCCTGCCTTGGGAAACAAAAACAAAAGCAACAGCAACAACACGGCTTCTGTTGTAGGGCCAGGTAGCGGGTTAAGGCGCTGTCCAACAAGCTTGAGGACCTGAGTTCAATCCTCAAGACCCACTTTCCAAGTTTTCCTCTGACCTCCACATATGCATGCCTGTGCAGCTTCACAGAAATAAATACACATATTGAAACAAATTTAAAAGTCTCATTGTAGCTAGGCAGGGTGGGTGACATGTTCACAAGCCTAGATCTCAGAAGGCTCTTGGTTTTGATGCCTGGGCAACAATTAAGACTATCACAGAAAGTCAAAAATACCATTGTGGTCCCATCGTACAGATGAGCAGAAAAAGGTTCCAGAGAGGCTGAGGGGTTGGTCAAAGCTAGTTGATAGCTGGGACCCACACTCAGAGTAATCTTCAGTCCTATGAACCTGCATATGGGACGTAGTCAAGACAGATGAGCAACGAGGTGCTGTAATCCCAGAAAAGGCAGGAATATTGCTGCCAAGTTCAAACCCAGTCTGGGCTACAGAGTGAGGCAGCATCTCAAAACAAGGGAGCCAGGGGAGCTGGGTGAGGCTTGCCTAGCGTAGGTACACACTGAGGTACAGGAACTGCAATTAGGGATGTCTGAGTCACTGGCTATGCACACAGGATAATGCCACAAATATTTTAACAGGGACAACCTTCCAGGCAGAAGAGACACACTGGCTGCCGTATGTATGGGAGAGCAAGGCTTCTAATGAGGGGCCCAGAACAGGCTCTGGATGATACTACATCAGCAGTGGAAGCATGGTGACTCAGGTCTGTAATTCCAGTGTTGGGGAGCCTGAGGCAGGAGGATCGTGGGTTCTAATCCATGTTGGACTATATAGGGAGACATAGATATGAGGGAGAGGCAAGTGGCTCTCAGAGTTTGAAGCCAGGCTGGTCTGCAAGGCGTTAGGCAGTGTATGTGTGTGTGTCTCGAAAAAAGAAAAACTGATCGTGGTGATAATTTTTAGGGTATATGTTGTTGGGGGATGGTGAGCCCCTGTGTGTGGTGGAGCCCCAGCCTGATCATTGACCATGATCTCTTTAGTAGGGTCTGGTAACAGGGTAAGGAAAGGCAGAACCCAGGTTTGCAGAACCCAGTAGTAACTATTGCTATTGTTTAGCTACTCCATCCCCAGTGCCTGGCCTGCCGTCCTTACTTATTTTCCCCGGTTTCCTGTCCCATCTTGTTACTCAGCTATGGCTGCCTTTCCTCCTGGGCCTCTGGTTGTGGTTTATTTTTTGGATGTTTACAAGCGCCTTTTTAGATAAGCCCAGTCTTGGGTGGGATAGAGAAAAAAAAAAAAAAACCGGAGGTGAAATTGATGAGAAACTGCCCAGCCTGGTGTTTACTATGTAGGGTTATGCTACCCATGCCTGGCCCTGCAGGGGTCCATTGCCCTGTTTACTTCTGAGTTTCCTCTTCACCCTGACCTCCCCACTCCAGGCTAAAAAACAGATTAAGGGGGTTTCAGACAGGTGGATCTGGTAAGTATTACAAACCTTCAAACAGGTCTGCCTAAGGAGCTTTAAGGAGAATTATGCCCACTTTGCTGATGGAGAAACCCAGGCTCATGTTCCATAGAACCACAACTAGCGTTTATTAATTTATCTTAATCTTTTTTTTTTTAAAACCTGGATCTCATTGTATAGCCCAGGTTGACCTTCATTGGCGATCCTCCTGCTTCAGTCTCTCAAGCTCCAAGACTACAGGTGTGCAATACTATATCCAGCTATATACATATTTTGGATTTTGGAGATAGGGTTTCTCTGTATAGCTCTGGCTGTTTTGGAACTCACTTTGTAGTCCAGGCTGGCCTCGAACTCAAAGAGATCCACCCGCCTCTGCCTCCCCTGAGTGTTGGGATTAAAGGTGTGTGCCACCACGCTCAAGCTATATGGGTATTTTTAAAAATGTTAAGGCCAGCAAAATGGCTCAGTGGCCAAACACTTTTGCCGTCAAGCCTGAAGACCTGAGTTCAATACCCAGGACTCATATGGTGGAAGGAGAAAACCCACTTCCCAAAATTGTCCTCTGCCCTCTACAGTACAGTGGCATGTGTCCCACTTCCAAAGAAATAATAAAGCAATGTGGTTTTAAGTTTTTGAAAAACTGTTGTTAAACCAGATTCGGTGGCACAGATTGATAATTCCAGTACTGGGGTGGGAGAAGATAAGAGGATCAGAAGTTCAAGGTCATCGGCTACATAATGAGCTCAAGGATGCTCTGAGTTACAGGTGATCCTATCTCAAATGGGCAAACAAGCTAACTAGGCTGAGGGTGTAGCTCCATTGGTAGTGACTGCCTAGGATGGGGGAAGACAAGCATGCTGACTGTGGCGGCCTGAGTAAGAATGGCCCCCAAGGGCTTATATATGTGAGCTGCCATGTGGGTGCTGGGAACTGAGCTCAGGTCCTCTGGAAGAGCTGCCAGTGCTCTTAACCTCTGAGCCATCTCTCCAGCCTGAACTTACATATTTGAACCCTTAGTCATTAAGGAGTAGAACTACCTCAGTTCTATTGCTGTGAAGAGACACCATGACCAATGCTTATAAAAGAAAGCATTTAATTAGGGGCTGGCTTACAGCTCCAGAAGCTTAGCCCGCTGTCGTCATGGCGAGGAGTGCAGCTGCGGCAGGCAGACCTGGAGCAGTCACTGAGTGAGAGCTGCTCCCCAGTCTGTAGGCAGCAGACAGAGGCTGGGCAGGGCAAGGGATATTGAAACCTCAAATCCACTTCCTCCAACAAGACTACACATCCTAATCCATCTAATTCTATCAAGAGTTCCACTGAATTGACTGACATTCAAATATGTGAGCCTATTGGGGGGCCATTCTCACTCACACCACCAGACTCCACTTCCTGGCCCCCATAGGCTTGTAGCAGTATTATAATGCAAAATACATTCAGTCCAACTTCAAAGGTCCCCAGAGGCTGCACAGTCTCAACAGTGTTTAAGAGTCTAAAGTTCAGAGTCTCTTCTGAGATTCATGACAAGCTCTTAACTGTAACCTCCTGTGAAACGAGAAAGCAGAGCATATACTCCTAACATACAATGGCACAGAATACACACTACCATTCCAAAAGGGACGAAAGGGATCATAGTGAGGAAACGCTGGACCAAAGTAAGACCAGAAACCAGCCGGGCAAACTCCAAACTCAGCATCTCCATGTCTGGTGTCAAAGCACTCTTCAGATCCCAAGCTCCTTCCAGCTTTGCAGACAGCAGCGCACTTCTCTCAGGCTCCACTTCCTGTTAGCAGCTCTCTTCAGCAGGTATCCCATGGCTCTGGCATCACTTCCTGTTAGCAGCTCTCTTCAGCAGGTATCCCATGGCTCTGGCACCACTTCCTGTTAGCAGCTCTCTTCAGCAGGTATCCCATGGCTCTGGCACCACTTCCTGTTAGCAGCTCTCTTCAGCAGGTATCCCATGGCTCTGGCACCACTTCCTGTTAGCAGCTCTCTTCAGCAGGTATCCCATGGCTCTGGCATCACTTCCTGTTAGCAGCTCTCTTCAGCAGGCATCCCATGGCTCTGGTTCCACTTCCTGTTAGCAGCTCTCTTCAGCAGGCATCCCATGGCTCTGGCATCACTTCCTGTTAGCAGCTCTCTTCAGCAGGTAT